>CM046034.1:44949270-45096088 GCA_025215565.1 Flaveria ramosissima
TGCATCAAGAACATCATTCGAAGCTGTCCACGAGTTTATTTTATTCCCATCATCGTTTGCATATCAATCGGATCCCGTTGTAGTCGCGTCCTGTTCTTCATTTGTTCATACCAAATGAATCTACAATACAGGTAATTAAACATGTATACATACTCGATTTTAGTCGAGGAATGAAAGCCCTAACCGTAATTTGATTAACAACATCGACTGGTGGTTCAATTTCGTATCAATCGAAACTAGGGTTCTTAGAGAATTGGGGATTTGTTTAAAGTTTTGTTTTTAAGAATTAAAACATGGTTTCTAACGCGGCTGAGAGCCTTTGGTTTACTGGTAATGTGTGTGCAGTGTGGACTTGAGGTCCCGGGTTCGAACCCGGGGACCCTCAGTCCATTCTTTTTGGCTTTTTCTTACAATTTTAAACATGTAAAAACTTCTGAAAATTATTAAAAAAATTCTATAAACCTTGTTTATTTTTAAAATCACTTTATTAATCTCTATAAATTTATTTCTTGAATAATTTAAACCTTTAAAAAAAACAAGAATTGTATTTAGTTTATTTATATAAAATAGACTCTAAAAAATGATGATTTAAAACTCTATATTATTATTGACACAAACATTGTGTATATGCTATTGTTTAAATCATTAGTGTTATAAAAAATATTATTATTATTATAAAAGATTGTATAAACTTATATTTAAACTTTATTTCCTGTAATCTTTTCATTGCTTTATAATAAAATGCTCGACTACTATATTTTATTTTCATTGAATAAAAATATAATCAACTATATCATTTTAATGAATTTAGTTATTAAAACCCCCAAATACCAATTCAAACACTAGCTCCGGTTGAATCGTTAAACTCATTAGTAAACTTAAACTTGTAATGTGTATACGTTTAGGTACCTTGTGACAATTTATCGTGGAACGAAGTATATTATCTTATTAATCTACATCATATACTTATTTTGCCATGTGAGTTTCTTTGCCCCTTTTTATATTTTTCACACTATTTTGGGGTGAAACATGATACTTATTCGACATACACTTGTAAACGTTTAAACTTGTAAAGCACTTGCAATTCATCTTTACATTTTGTCATGGTTATTTGTGTGTTGTAAGTGTTATATGAGATACATATTTTGTTTGCAATCATTAACTATTGCTAGCCTGGCGACGTCTTAAATCTTTGGGCCTGACAAGCCTATTTGATGCTAAAGCCGATGTATTGTCGGCTCTTGATGACGTATGCTTGTTCATCATGGGAACCAAATACACTTAGCCAATCTTATATACTTGTAATCAAGTCGAGGTTTGGTTGTAATGATATGTGTTCTATAAACTTGCTAACTCATAACCTATGACATGAATTGCTACTTGTAAACTTTGATTATATTATGTATGAAAACCCTTGGAAACTCACCAACTTTATAGTTGACCTTTTATTTTTATCATGTTTCAGGAAATGCTCAAGTTTAAGATCATCAAACGAAGCTTGCAATAATATAGGATTTGGACCTAGTTAATTGAATAAAAAGGATTATGTTATGTTATGTTTTGCTTGGAATTATTTCATGTTTGAGACATATGTTTGTACTTTCCTTTGAAACTTATAATTTTAATATTTACATTTAAATATATCGTTATGTGGCTGTGAACATTCTTAACTCTCACATCTCGACGATTCCGCCGTCAAGGTTGGGGTGTGACACTACCAAAAAGGGGGACAAAGTCCAAACAATCATAGAACCTGTGAGTTCTTCACAGGGTATGGACATTGAGGATTCACCACCCTCACTTGCAATTGTTCATACTCAGCAACCTCCTCAAGTTCACATTGATGTGGACTCACTCATTCAAAGCTTGTTTGAGGAGGGTATTCCAAGGGCAATGTCATCCTCACCCCAAGGAACTTCAAACTACATTCTAGGGTGGAGGTATGATGTTGATAGAAGAGCCCTGATACATCAGAGAGTTCAACGGCAGCAAGAGGTCTTCAACTTTCAGACCTTGAACTACTATGATGGTCTGGATCTTGTTAACATGTCACTTCCCAACCCAAGTAAATTTAGGCAAGCTGACAAAATGGCTGAAAAGATTCAAGACATGATTGTTAAAGAATTCAGTTAAAGAAGATGACAAATGCAAACAGGCAATGTCATTGGTCAACTGGATGTTGAGGTAGACCCTAAGATTAGCTTCAAAGGGAAAACCTTGAGTGAAGGCCCAGTGATAGAACCTGTGAGCAATGTCACAGCAACAACTACTTCTTCAACATCATATTCACTCAGTGAGGCACCAGCTGGTGAAGGTGCTTCACAGCCTCTCTTTGGCCAGAGTCTGACTACTACATCAGACAATGAAAGCAAAAGCTCTCTCCACCATGTGTCACAAAGGTCTGTGGGTGACAAAGGGAAAAGGATATTGACTTCTGAGGAGATTGAGGAGGAGGAGAGAGAGAGGAAGAGGACGCTAAGGGGAGAAAGTTCTATTAGGTCCTCAGGCTTCATGGAAGCTGCTATCTGGGTTGCCCCCAAACAAAACACTCAGAATGATGAGTTGAGGGCAGCTAGGATAAACTATTTGGGGACCAGGAACTATGACATTGATGAAATATTCTCTCTCCCCTTAGAGGAATTAAATGAGCTTGCAGACATGGAAATGTCTAAAGAGAGGAAGGAGGCAGAGGATGTAGAGTTGCTCCTCAAGATCAAGGAAAAAAGAAGGCAGAAAAGGTTCTACAAACATGCTCCTACCCTCTCCCTAGTTCAAGAAAGTCCTCTGAAAGAGACTGTGGCGACTAAACAACCTCAGGTAAACTCGGAAGCTTACAGACAAAACATGATCAACTACCAGAGTGCCACGGGACTCTACCAGGAAGTTGTACATATGAGTACATTGAATTTGAATACCTCAAGCAACTTGAGCTACAAGTTCTAAAAGAACAAAAAGCTACTAAGAGTAAGATGAGGGAAGAAGCAGCAAAGTCAAGAGCTATCATCCAAAAGAGTCAAAAGAAGTCTGCTGATAGGCAAAGAATGATGAGCTTCTTAAAGCTGTATGGATTCTCTGGAAGGAGGCTTGGTCCAATGTCTCTATCCACCATGGATGAGCACATTAGAGTGATCAAGCAGAAGATCAAGAGAGGAGAGCTAGTTGACTTACACTCCCCACCAAGTCAAGCTGCTCATGAATTTGAGGTTAAGGTTAAACTATTTGAGACAACACAACCCGGACCTCATGCTAGACCTCAGCACACTTCATCTTCTGATCCATGGCAAGGTCCAACTCCCTCTCCTTATGAACCTGTAAGGGAAGAGAACCCAACTAAGAAAGACAAAACAGATCAACCTGGTGCTAAAGGCCAGTCTTCTTAGTTAAAGACTCAAAAGAGGAAGAAAAGGATGGCCTCTAAAGCTGGATCAAAGAAGAAACCAAAGGCATCCACTTCCAGGCCTCAAGATGAGTCAGAGCATCCTTAGGAAGTACAAAAAGAGGCTGCTCAACCTACTCCAACTAAGTAGAGCCTCTTGCATCAGGAAGACCCATCTTGTCTTGGACTTTTGTTGCTAATCCAGATAGATGGTATGTCACTTGAGATCAAGGTGGTCAAGATGTCTACTTCTAGCAAGATATGCTTAACCTACCTCTACATGATCTATGTGACATGAGAAGGTATTCTGATAGTCTGAATGATCCTGACCAATTGATGAAGAAGGGAATGGTCATGATCATGATGAGGACTGTCTATATCTGAATCACTTCTTTGTTTTGGTAGCATCAACCTAGGAGGAGTTTGTAAGGCTTATTGAAAGGCTGATACACCCAAAATAACCCAAGTGCTTCTTGTATGCATGCACTTGGTACTGAGTAGAAGTTGCTTCGGAAGTTTTACACCCTGCATCAGAAATATTCAAAGTGTAAAATCTTTCAAACCCAAGACAAATATCTTCCAAAGCCAAAAGTGAAGTCTTCCCAAACTTCAAAGACAAAGTCTTCCGAAGCTAAAGAAATGAAGAAGATTTCTTTCGAACACTTTAAAACATGTTTTCTCTAATGTACTTTGCATAAAGCAAAACCACTTTCCGATGCAACTCTAAAGACTCACCAACTTATACAAGTTGGTGAAAGGTCTATGCTTTTTGTAACTGTACACTAAGGTCTTGAGTTTGTAACTTTCTACTTTATGTTTTTTTATCCTTTTTGTAATATATTAGGATGTGAGATATGGCATGTCATAGTCACTTGTTTTGTTGTCTAGATTAATGTTTTCAGTTGGCCTTCTAAGTATGGCCAGTTGTAGGATGTAGTATAAAGTATCTCTGGTTCTTTTTATTTTTCTCTTATGCTTTCTAACACTTGTATAAAAACTTAAAGCAATATACAACATTTTGAAAACCATATACTTTGTCGTGTTGTTCTTAGTTCTGTCTCTAGTTTTGCTTGTGTTCTTAGTATCAATATAAGAGTCCTAGTTCCCCATTTGATCTGATAAGTGTTCTAATACTCTCCTCATTGTGTGATTGTTGTATTGACCATCCCTTAACTAAGCTTGCAATTGGTATCAGAGCATTCCAGGCTCTTGATTGTAAGATCTCACCATCTTAAGATCCCTCAGTCTCACTAAATACTTAGAGAAAACCATTTCAACTCTTAAACATGAACACACAAACTATAGGACTCGAATCAAAGAAAATCATGTGCAACACTCATAGACAACAACAGCCTCACTAAATACTTAAAGAAAACCATTGTGTGATTGTTGTATTGACCATCCCTTAACCGGTCTTGCACAACTCTTTTTCCTCATCTCTTGGTTCCTTTCTCTCTCTCTATTTCTTATCTTTCCACTTGATAACGTGGCAACAAAGTGGCTTCACCTCCAAAAAAAAGAAGACATTCATAGAGGAGTTGTAACCTTAGCTGATTAGGTGGTATGTTATTGTAGCTAATGATTTCCTATTATATAGAGAGTAATAAAGAAATTATAAAAGAAATAAAATTATGATAATTTAGTGATAAACGATCCGAGCTAGATCTCGAGTTTGAGATTTCTAAAGTTAAAATGAACCAAGATCTGGCTCAAGCTTTCTAAAGTTAAAACAAGCCTGGCACAAGCCTAAGTAAGCCCCGGCTTGGATCGGCTTGTTTACACCAGTTACCAAATGATGATAGGGTTAGTTTTGGATCATGTAAGGCTGGTGCAACCAAAACAAACACTTAGAGCAATTTTGGTGCAATTGTGAAAGACTTCCGAAGGCAAAAGCTGCACCTCCGAAGAATAGAGTTAAAATAACTTCAAAAGAGGAATCCTGTCTTCCGAAGAAAAAGTCATCCCTCTTCAGAAGATCAATACTTAGAAGAATTCAAGACAATGACTTCCGAAGTATAAGTCTTGAAGATCAGCACAAGTCTCGAAAGAATTAGACTCTTCCGAAGGATATGTGACTTTGGAAGAACTTGTTCTTCCGAAGCCAACTAACCTTTGGAAGAACCTACTATGAACCAGTGGATATAAGTATGGCCCTTATAACAAGTCGTTGCAACCTTTGAGATACTGCATGGCGCTTTCTCATGCCCATGTACTTGACCATGCTTTATTCCACTCTTCATTTCTTATCAGTTAATACAGTTACCAACTTTAGTTGGTGACAAAAGGTAAGTCATGGACATGTCATGACTACCTAATCTAGGATAGTATTTTATCTTAGATACCTTACTACTAGCATGTAGTATTTGTTTAGTAGTAATTTCCAGCTGGTAATCTTTTGTTTTACCGGCTGTAGATAGTAGTACATATAGTTCTCATTGTAAACTCAGTTAGTATGCTTGCAAGAGTCTTGTAAACTTTGAGTTGAGAAGTAATATATAAAAGTATCTTGAATACTATCTCTTGTGTTTTGTTTACTTATTATATTATTATCAACTCTTAAGGGACTCTGCTTCATCAATACAAGTGTGACCTTCTGAGTTTGAGAGATAACACTTGTGTTGAGTGACCATATTCGATCGTTCAATTGGTATCAGAGCATCCTAGGCTCTTGATTGTGAGATCTTACCATCCAAATCAACCTGTTTCATCACTCATACACTTACCTCACTCAAAATGGCCCATAACCAGAAGTCATCTAAATCTGAAATGGGAACGATGACTAAAGCCCCTATCATCACTCCTGACAACTTCAGATCTTGGTGCAAACGTATTGAAGGATTCATTAGGTATCAAGACAACAAAATGTGGAGATCTTTCATCCATGGTCCTTACAAGCCAAAGGTGGCAGCACCGGCTGGGAATGGTGCCATGATAGAAAAAGGTGTTGAAGCCTACTCGTATGAAGACTTCAAGAAAATGGACATTGATAGCAAAGCTATGACTGTGCTGCTTACAGCCATACCACACTCCATCATGATAGGCTTTGAGCATTGCCAGTTAGCCAGAGAACTCTTTGATGCTTTGTCATTAATGTACTCTAGTTCAAACGAGTCAAAGAAAGATTCCCTGAAGCAACAATTTGAACACTTCACTTACTTTGTTGGAGAGACCCTCAGCCAGCAATACTTCACGTACATGGATCTTATCTTATCACTTCAGTTTGTAGGAGTGACTCTTGAGAAAAGAGATCTCTCAAGAAAATTCATGAGTGCACTTCTAAATGAGTGGACATTCTACTGTGTCTCTATTAAGAGGAGAGAGAACTAGAACACTCTTACCATGACTGAACTATATGGCATCTTGATGGATACCGTGTAGAGATGGAGACTCAGAGAGGCCCCCAGATGAGTAGACCCTCTAGCCTTCCTGCTAGCAACGATTTGATGGTTGAAGGCTCAAGACCACCCAGCCTCAACAATACCTGACTTACTCCCAACAGCCATCATGTTCTTCTGGGCCATACATTACATTTCCCGAAACACCAAGGTCTCAACAGTCTCAGTCAAGTCCCTTCCAGGATAATTATGCCTTTGTCTAAGGGAATGGCCATTCTAGTGATTTTCAGTATTGCTTTGATGATCTAGAATGTTTTAGTCCAGATGATGTTGAATATATGGACATTGTCCAACAAATGGCTCTGCTGACTTACAGAGCAAAGAAAATCTTTAAGAGAACTGGAAGGCAATTTCCCCAAAACCCAACCAATAGCAAATTCGGGTTTGACAAAACCAAGGTCAAGTGTTACAACTATATCTAGTTTGGCCACTTTGCCAGGGAATGCAAAGCTCCTAACTCCAACTCGGGAGTCACTCAAGCCTCCACACATCCTTCCACACCCAAAGCCGCTGGAAAGTCAACTGAACAACACATAGCTGTTGTTGCTCAAAAGGTTGACCGGAGCTTCATGGTATAGGATATGACCCCGGCTCAAGCACTTAAGGCTGGAACTGATGACAGCAAGGTATTTAAACACCTCTGTACTCCAGCTTGTATTGCTAAAGTCAAACTGTATTAGGACTACAATATGGAAATCAAATATAACATTGAGTCTTTGAATATCCTTAAATCTTATTTTAAAAGGGCAGAATGTGACTATAAAATGAAAATTGAAGAGTTAGAAAAAATTATGTCCTCTTTAAAACATGAACACTCAAATTATAGGACTCAAATCAAAGATTTAATTTCCAAATTGACTGAGGCTCAAGCCCAGCTAGTAATAGCTGAGGCTAAAGCCAGGAAGAATGCTATTAAAGAGCAAAACTTCCAAACCATTATTGCATCATCCTCTCACTCAAAGGCCTGTTATCAAAACAAAAGTGGGTTGGAAATTAGGGTCTAGGTCAAGGATGTGACTTCTTCCAACAGCTCAAACATGGTGTTGGAAAACCACTTGAGATGGCCTTAACATAATTTTCCCATGGCAGTATTGCTACAATAGCACCACATGTCTTCATAAACAATTGGTGCCACCGAACGTCATTGCCTTTGAGGTGGATGATAACATACTTGAGTTTCACGTTATCCGTTGTCTCATTGATTGTAAAATATATAAATAAATGAATAAATAAATAAAGATGCTCGAAACGATAGAGCCACCCATTTACGTATTTCCCTATAACCAAGGAGAGAACCTTCCGGGTCTTCAATTGCTTGAACCATCAATGATCTTGCCGGAAGCGAACATGTTGGATCTGGTCTCGGTCGTAACCTTGAAGATCTACTCTTATTGCTTCATCAATTATGGTGTTACTTCATCATAGCCGCTTTGTTTGCCTAGAGATCGGCGATGGCTTCGTCGTGGTCCTTGATTGCGTTGTCAACTTCTTGAACCTGGTGTTCGTCATGGTGATATGAGATTTTTTGATAGGGATCTTCTGGAATGCTCTGATACCCGTGATAGGTTAAGAAGTATCGAATAGAAAAACTCTTAATTAAGGAGAAGTTGATTCCCAACTAAAATACACTATGCGTTTACACCAACCGCCTTCATGGCTTCATACTAACATAATACCCACAATAATCTTTTAACTAAATATTAAAAATAACAAACCAATGTAAGGTAAAATGATATCAAATCACCATTTCACTGCCACTTTTAGTAACCAGAAATATATAAGTGAGATGAAAAATTAAACAGAGTTAAATTGTATCAAACTGAAGAGACGCTATAAGTTGTAAGAAAATCAACACCACCATCACTATTGTTTTAAAACCTAACCTGAAACTGAAAAGTTATTACATCTGTCATACATGCGTTGCATGTGTATATATATAATCTGGTATTCCAAAATCAAAACCAAAAACATGTTTTACATGTTTCCACTTCTATGTACAATCTGAGGGACATTTTCTTATTCATTCAAGACATTCTTCAAAACCTTTTCTTCACCATTGTTATCATTTTGCATCTCTGAATCACGACTCTTTCTCATAGCAAGAAGTTGCGACATAATGTCCCATGGTGAATCCGTATTCTTGGCATCAACTAAAGAAACACAAATTGCAAAAACATGATCACCATCACCCGACATATTTTTGCAATGATCTCATGGTGAACCACCTTTATCATTGCTCATCATCACGAAAATCATCAAGTGAGTCGCCATATTCCTCGTTGCTGGCACTGTCAAAAAGTTCAGAACAATCCTCTTGAGGATCTTCATTAACTTCCTCTTCATTGATAAAATCAGAAGTAGCGTCTTCTTCATCCAATTCCTCATCTTTTTCATCATCTTCATCATCATAATCATATTCATCATCATCGTCATAGTCATCATCGTCGTCATATTCATCATCATCATCAACATCATCATCCAAACTGTCACTGAGATTACTGGAATCATCATCGTATTCATTGGAGTAATACTCGTCATCAGAATCGGAATCCAAGTAAGGAAAGAAACGAAAACGACGAGGCTCAAAAACCTTGTACAAAACAGTAATAACAAAAGAAATTAGAGCATATTATAATATGATTCAACACAGCAGTAGATGTTACAGCTTCAAACTATTTATTTGGAAATGGGGAATTCAGGTTATATTTTATCACTAAAAGGTCAAATAAGCCACTTTAAAAACTTACATGTAAATAAAATGGGACAAGTAGAATATGTCACCCAAAGCATATCAACCTCTTAGCTTCTAGTCCTAAATGATTTTTTGAACTCATATTTATTACATAAGTACAATTTTTGTAACCACACGTAACACATATGCATTAAAAATCCAAAAATGCATTCATGGGTCGCTCCAACGCAACACAATCCATGGCCTCGTTATCTACCTCCAACACACCCATTTTCCCACCACTACCCATGACATCCTGTAAAACCACTTTTCCACATATAGACAAATAAACATTCTCTTCTAAATTCAGAATGGAAGCATAAGGGTAAAGATTTAAATTTGTGTAGTTTTTTATATGTTAATGCTTCAATGATAAATTTCAAATAGGGAACCTACCTTGTCAATCCTTGCTGGGAGAGTTGCTTTCTGCACAGCAGTAGGTGTCCAAATCTTTATGTCTCGTTCAATCCCACTGCTGGCCAGCATAGTTATATGTGGATGGGATTCAATACAGTTAACCACCTGCCTATCTGCTTCTAGAACACGAATAAGCTCTGAATCACTTTTTCTCCAAATAAACATCCGCCCACAATCGGACCCACTTACAACATACTCGCATTTAGGTCCGAAAAAGTTAACACCCTTCACGGTCACACAGTTTCTGTGCCCCTTGTAGACTTTAACACCACCTCCATTGTCAATTTCCATCTCTGAATCAGAACCCATTGAATGATTATTTAAAATTGCATTTATATCACTCCCCAAACCCATGTCCTTTGAGAAAAGATAAATGGATTCATCACAGTAAGATGCAGCAAGTTCACTTTGATCCGAGAATGCTAATCCTGTTATCCCTAAATTTTCATCACCAATCAAAGGTTTTGGACAAAAATATTCAGCTGGTTTCCCAAATGCAGTTGAACCATCCCATTTATATCGACGGATATCATAGAGTCTAGTAAATTCATCTGAGCCAGCAATCGCAAATAAATTAGGATTCCTTGGATCAATAGCTATGGAATTTAGACTAACAACTCCTACAAAACTTCTATCAGGCACTGGCAGGCAGCTAAAAAGTTCTGTAGCCGTGCCTGTCCTTAAATCAAACTGAAAAAAAAAAGAGAGATGCATAAAGTTAGCATGCATATGAAGAAAAAAGAAATGAGCACACATTGAAGCTATTAAATTGTAATATAAGACATTCATGTAGGTAAACGGATCATGACTTACATGTTGGACCAAACCATCCTCACCACAAGTATAAAAGATGTGTGGGCTTCCTGGTTCACTGGCTAGTTTATGAGCTCTTCCTTGATGTTTTGCAAGCAGTTTTGTCTCTACTACTCCACATTCTAAGATTATAGCATGCCTTACCTATAATGGAAAACAATCTAAATACATATTTTCCATTTATAATGGTAACATATGACATACAATAATAATCGTAGAAGAAAACGATCAATAAAAAAATTCATTGAATAGGAAGCATTGATTTATGTTTTTATGTTATACCAGGCAAAATGGACGGGTCGGGTAGGATGCCATGTCAAGATGGATTCGGGTTAGAACCCAGTCAGAACGGGTCAATTTAAAAATAGGTCAAGAGTCAATTTTTAAAAAGAGAAATATATGTAGTCAAATATCAATATGAAAACAACTTGAAAGTTCGTCCACAAGAAAATGAATTCTTGCTCTAAAATCTTGGTTTATTACTTTATTGTATTTGATAGGGTCAAGGATTGGAATACCAAACAAACCCATCGAGGGTTGTGAGTAATCATGCATCCTTAATTTGGAAAAAGGAGAATTCTAGCAAATCTTAAGAATTGACCCATCCTGACCCACCCATTCTGACCCGAGCCCTATATATATTTTTTTATTTTTCCAATATTATTACATATATGCATTTGAAAATAATTATAATTTTATCCGGTTCTTATATCCGGCCCGACCAATCGAACTGGTCTGACCAGTAGACCGGTACCAACACTTGAAACTTGAGACAAATATCAGAAGTTACATCACATACAGATTGCGTAAAAATCAAAATCCATATAAAAAATCTACTAAAGTTTAGAAAACTATCAAATCAATCCAAGAACACAATCTGTTTCCAATGAGCATTCTTCAAAAACAAAAAGAAATCTAGTGAAAGCCACCAAACATCTTTAAATACAATCTGTTTACCATTTGTTGGACTAAAGTTAACGAATAAGAAGATTAAAAGTAAAACTTCGTTAATAAGAAGACGATTACGCAACATCTAAGAAATTAAAACTTCCCCAACACATCTTCAAGGTACAATTGAAGAACAACATTGGGGATTTTAATCAATTAAACCCACCAGGGAACATCAAGATGCAGGTATAGTAGAACCGATGGTGCGATCGATGTTTGTTAGGTCACAAGAAAAGAAGAAGAAAAAGAAGTTGATAGAAGACATGGATCATCTTGTTCTTAATTTTCAGTGATGAAGACTTGTGTGGTGGAAGATGACATAGGGTTAAGAAGAACCCAATCTAATTCATTTGACCCATCCTGACCCATGTATTTATTTTTCTAATTTTATATCAATCCATTTTGTTCCCCCTTGGAATAATATTTAACCCATAACAACCCTTGACTTTTTGTTTACAAACCAAATATACCCAAATTTAGAGAATTGAGTCAAGATTGGCAGTATAATTTATCTACAATAACGACCATCATTCCCAATTTACTACTTATTAAGGTTATTGAACTTAACTCTTTGTGTAAGCATTTAAACCCACTGAATATGACTTGCATCCACTATATACTTCAATTTTAATATAGTTTTTAACCAACAAACCGAAAGCTACCTGGCCATCAGCAGCACAGGTAACAATGCTTCTATCATCAGTGCCGGGCATGATCTTCGCTTGAAAGATATTGTTACTGTGGCCTGAATGAAAAAAGAGCTTCACATTTCCAGTTTCCCAATCCCAAAGTATAACTTTTCTGTCATCTGAACCCGACACCAAAATGTCTCCATCTGGATTGAAGCTGACAGTGTTCACACATCCTTTGTGTTTATTTAGCTTCTTCAAAAGTTCAAATCGCAGGACTAAATCCTAACACAAAAAAAAAAAAAAAAAAAAAAAGATTTCAAGAATCGTCATCAAAAGCAGAAGTTGTATGACCAAGCTGAATAGTAATCAATCATTGACCATTAGGAAACAGTCATCCATCATATGTCTCAATCATTATATGCAACTATGTAAAATTCCCATATTCGGATATTCATACTCCAAAAATAATCAAAGTACCACTATAAAAATTCAAATATTATTGCAAGAAAACACCCACAGTTTCCTCTCAACAGCATTCAACAATAAACGGTGCCCTAAAACAGAAGTTCAGTAAACCCTAACAACCATACACCACAATTAACTCGATCCACTGCATCTAATATTATTCCTCTACACATATACGATTCAGCATGTATCTCTATACATACAAATAACCATACCTCAGAAGCAGCAAGACGATTGGCGAACTTTCGGGTTGAAAGACAGCCGAATTCACGGCGGCAAACATCAACCACCGCCGTATCAATGCTCGTTCGGGCCCTTTTTCTCGACATCCTGTTGGGACAATAGCAATTACATGAACAATGAGTTATCTGTTAGATTAAAAAGTATGAGATGAATCAATCAATGGAAGGAATGTATAAGAACCCTAATGAATCGATCGATTTAAATAGGTTGAAGGATGAATTGAATGATAATGTGATATACGCATAGGAATTGATTGCTTGCAAATACCTAGAAGCAGAAGGGATCATGAAACCCTGGTTCTATGGAGTTATTGTTTTCGATTCAACTGTTAGACGGTGATCCTTTATTGAGGTTGGCCTTTCGGTGTACGTCACGGGCCAGAATTTTAAATTAAGAGGATATAATTTTATATCTTCCAAAATATTTAATAAAAAGTATCTAAATATCTGAAAACTTATCTTATTACTATAATAAATAAACTTTTTCTGTGTCACATGACATCTTCTAAGTCTACATTTATCGACGTGGCATCTTTTAAAATCTTCTTACTTTAATAAAAAGGTAAATGGGGTGTCACGTGTCAGCATCACAATGATTCTCACCAAAATTTTTCCGTCTGTCTCTTATTAAATAATTATTTTAATTACTAATAATATTGTTTTAATATTTAAAAAATTAAGAAAGAAATCTATTTAATAAGGTTATTTATAAATAAATTGATATTTTTTAAAAAGTCAATTTTAAAAAATAATAATAATAATCAAAATTGGGAGTTGTAATAAGAAAATTTTTAAAAATGACATTTTTATACGGTTTGTTTTAAACAAAATGTTTATTTAAAAAAATTTTGAAAACATAATTTTAAAAAGTTGATATCATTGTTTTATTATTTCAGTCATTTCATATCTTAAAACATTGTATAATTAATAAATTTATTATATTAATATTTTATTTATTCAACCCGTGTAATACACGGGTTTACTAAAGCTAGTATGTTATATGTTTTACTCGTTTCAAACCTCATGTAAACCTAATAACCTGGTTAAAATATGGATCTTATAAACAACTTTTAACCCACTTAGAAACCTTAAGATTCATAATCGGGGTCGCTTTCTTTCTCATCAATATGTTTGCTTAAGGTATGGCACTACTCCCCTAGGAGCCAACTCTCATATCCCCACCTTCTACATTGATTTGAAAACCTGCGTCACTTCGATACGTATGAGGCTTTAATGACCGTTTGAAGATTTGAGTTTTAATTTGTTATTCGACCGATGAATCATGAATTTTTTGGCTTGCAATTTCTTTAACTATTTTGTCCGATTCATAACAAGGCTTTAAGGATCTTTTGTTTACCCTGATTTGAAACAAGAATCCATCATTTAAATCTGTCTATATTCAATCTAGATTTTTTTATATCAAAGCAAGTTCAATATACTTTTACTATTGCTTTAAATCTTGTAAGTAGATTTGCATGATTGAATGTAGCTTATTGTTTTTAGCTTTGATTTTTTAGAGGTTTTCTAGGACAACTTTGTGTTTACGGATAGTTAAAACCAGCGGATTAAAACATGGATTATATGACTTATAGGATGTATGTGGTTGATGTATTTGAAATTACAAGTTTAACCATATGGTCAAAAAAGCTATTTTTTACTAAGTTGATTATCTATAAGGGTGTTCAAAACAATCGAAATCCAGCAAAAAAAATCTGTACTCTGATTCATATTTGAAACCGGAAAAACCAATCTAAATCCTTATTAGATCGAATCTCATCCGAATCCAAATTCTTTATTTGGAATTTTGGATCGGATTTTGAATATCATAATTTTATTCGGATTATTCAGATATTTAATTGGACTAAATAAAAATTGCACAGTGTTACTAGCCTAATACTCATTACCCAAGTACCAATTACATTTTCAGCCTAATACTCAAGAGTCTTGATACTTTGTAGTCCTTTGATCCTAAACAATTACACAATAATCTATTATTGTTTTAAATTAAAGATTCCAATGTTCGGGTCATATACAATTGCCTATTATGTTTAAATTCTGAATTTGTGTTTAAGATAAATTTATATTTTCTGATTTTTATAAGTTTCATTGTGATTATAAACTGATAAAATATTAAGAATAAATAATTAGCCCAAAAAATAGGAATTGTTACTTTTTGGATAAATGCACATATTAAATTTTAATTAATAGAAATACAAAAAAATTGTTGTGGTGGTTATTAATCTTATAATAATTAGTAGTATTGACATGATTATATTTATTGTTATTGTAATTATTTTTATAAAATATATCAAATAATATGTCATTAACTAACAGTTTTAGCCATTTTTAGCCATGAACATCATGATTTATAAATACCCAAAGTTAATTATTATTATTATTATTATTATTATTATTATTATTATTATTATTATTATTATTATTATTATTATTATTATTATTATTATTATTATTATTATTATTATTATATGAATATATTTAGGAGCTATTATTCATAATAATAATAATCATAATAATAATAACAATAATAATTTTAATAATTAAATGATCTTACATTAATAAAATAATGTATTAATAATATGTATTAAATAAAATATCAAAGAGCAGAATGTCTCCCTGATGGACACCGGCATACCACGCTTGCCACGATCTCTTTAATAAACATCTCTGCCAATCTTTCAGACGAGAACATCCTCGGATGGTTAGAATGTGAGCACTTTTCGTCAATCGATCCACTACGATCCATATTGCATCAAATCCTTAGCTGTATGAGGTAACTTTGTAATGAAGTCCATTGTCACATGCTTCTATTTTCATTTGGGAATGTCCAAATGGCTTAATCTTCTTGAATGGTCTTTAATGTTCAGTCTTTATTTGTCGCCAACATTTACCCCCCCAATTGACAACCGCAACTTGGAAAGGTTCTTCACTCCAATGAGCTACCGCATTTCTTTAAACTTCATCTTTGGTAGAGCCTTGGTGAGTATGTCGGCTCGTTGTTCAACCCCGCTAATGAACTTAACTTTCACTTGTCCATTCTCAACACACTCTCGAATAAAGTGGTACCGAGTGTGTATATGTTTTCTTCGGCCATGGAAAACGGGGTTTTTCATTAAGGCAATAGGCGAACGATTGTCGACTAGTAATGTAACGATTTCTTCCTTTGACTTGGAAGATTCCCGGGGGTTATGTAAGTTGACTTTTGAGGTCATAGATGATATGTGGGGCATGTATGATGTATGTGTGATGCTTATGCATGATGGTATGTATGGTGTATGTTATGTATGTATGATGATGCCCTGTATGGTGATGTTGTATGTTTATGTTTATGTTCCTATTATGTATGATTATTTCCCATGGTTTAACGTTGAATGATTAATGAATGAAATGAAAAGTATTATGTAACGTAAAGCGGAAGATAACGAAAAGAGGAACGTAATGAAAGAATGCATGCATTAACGAACGAATGATGGTAAACGTTGTGTGGGATAGCTACCCCAGAACGATGCACACCGGGGTCTTACTTTGTGATTGACCATTTGATGGAACCCTTGTCGCTTACCCTAGATACTGTGGTCAGGCTGCTGTGCGCCATGACGGGTCTATGATAGACCTCGGCCCAGTATCCGCTTTATGCATGACGGTGGGTATAGCACATGACAATGGTACACCTGAATTTACCCTAGGTACTGTGGCCAGGCTGTTGTGCGCCATGACGGGGGGTCTATGATAGACCTTGGCCCAGTACCCGCCTTATGCATGACAGTGGGGTAAAGTTCATGGTTTTGGATGGAATGTAAAGAAGTAAAGATGAACGTATGAATGAAAGTAAGAAAGCATGAATGAATGAAAGTCAATGAATGAATGATGAAGATAATAATAATATTATCTATGTGTACGTATGATGTGTGACCACATGCAAAAGTAAAGAACGGTTTTAATGAAAGTAAAGTATGTTTTATGATAAAACTAGAACTCACTCAGCAACGCTGACTTTTATGTGTTTCCAGTTGGCACGTAAAGGTTGTTGAGGATGGCACGGGGTGGCTACTCGGCATATTTTGGATGACATCCATATTTATAATGCTTTTGTGATGTAATGCAACAAGTATTTTGTAATTTGACAACGATGTATTATTTTGCAAAAGCTTTTATGATGAAATGGAATGTTGTTTTAATGTTTCTGTTGTGATGTTTCTTCAAGTTAATGAAATTATATATTTTATGTGCGATGATGGCCCAACTGTGAGTGTCCCGGGATCGGGGCCTTACAAGTTGGTATCAGAGCCAAAGTTTAAGTGAAACGGATAAATTTTCAAAAACACTCATTTACGATAAATAATAAAGAAAAAGGCCCGAACCAAACATGAATCTTTCGGGTAAATCCTTAACCCTCCCCCCTCTTACTAAGACTACAGAATGTTCTTGTGAATTAAAGACGCCCTCGGTACAATATTGACGATCTCACAAAGATTTTTTTCAGTGAATTTACATTTACTGATCCAATCTTTTACGGAATCGATCCCCCCTTTGGTATTTTACGTATACTCTTACGTGAACACTTCAATACGAAATTTATTATTTAGTCGGGGTAAAGTAAGCCAAGAGGATAGCTCAATTAGTTTTCCGGTGATGGAAAAGTCTTTCGCGGCTTTTTGACCCTAGTCTCGCTCCTCAGCTAAACCTCAACTTAAACTGAAAATGGGACGGAAAAGGGAGGGATGCCAATCTGAGTAGCTGCGTGCCATTAGGTATTTTCTTAATGATAATCGGTATTACGTGCGCATGTTATGTGGTTTACGTGCTGCTTGTAGATTTAAATACTGATGTAGTCAGGATAGGTAATGCTTGGGGTATGAAGAGTAAAGTAAGTGGCTAATCACAACTAGCCACTGTAATTAGGGACTTACTATACTTGACATAAACTGAGCTGTTCCCTTGAATGACCGTGTTGGTGTTTGAATCTTTCAGTGTGTTAGAGGATGGCCGGTGGTAGATCATCTAAGGCTTCGCGTGGTGGAGGTCGTGGTGGAAGTGGTGCTGAACCGCGGCCCAAAAGAGGAAGACCTTGAGTCGAAAGGGTGGTTCCTGAAGAACCCGAGACCCCTCATCCGGAGGGCGGTGATGAGAGCGCCAATTTGAGAGCCTCAGTAAAGGAGGCTGTTGTGGAAGAAGTTCATCAGGTCATGCAGACGATCTTACCGTCTGTGGTGACTGAAGTAATTAGGGCTGTAAGGGAAGGAGAAAGGAAAGAGAGGAACAGGTTCGCGGGAGGACAGGAGGGGTCAGAGACCGAAACAGCTCCCTCCGATGACGAAGAAGAGGAAGAAGAGCCTGCGCCAGAGGCGGCACGAGGCTGCAACTATGGGGTATTTCAAAGGTGTAAGCCCCCTACTTTTGATGGAAATGGCACTGCTGCCGCTGCTCACTGATGGATGAGAGAAATGGAAGCTGTTCTGAATATCAGCGAGTGCCGAGAAGACCAGAAGGTGAAGTTTGCTACCCACTCGTTTGTGGACTCGGCTCTGTGTTGGTGGGATAATATTGTCCAAGCTGAGGGCAGTCGGGCAATTGGGAGAATGAGGTGGTCTGAATTGAAGAAGCTGGTAATTGAGGAGTCCTATCCTCATAGAGAAATGGATAAGGTAGAAAGGGAATTCTTGCAGCTGGAGGCGGAAACAATGACACATCGAAGTTTAATAAGATGGCACGGCTGGTGCCGGATCAAGTGACGTCTCTGTCACGAAAGATTAAGAGGTACATCCAGGGCTTGCCGGCGGATATACGTAGTCACATGATTGCTGCTCGACCGAGCACGTTTAGGTCGGCGGTTGACTTGGTAGGGAGGTTGTATGATGAAAGGACTGTGGTGGTGGCTGAAGGCAGCAAGAAGGGTGGTGGTGACCGGAATTGGAACGGGAAGAGGTTCGGTCGGGGTCGGGGTGGTGCCCCGACGAGTAACAAGAGTGCACGGGTGGATGACTGCCGTGTGGTCACATCCGGTGCAGGATTGAAGAAGTGTGGCAAGTGTGTGGGAAGGACCACACCGGCGAATGTAGGTTGGGATCGAATTTATGCTTCATGTGTGAAAGGATTGGGCATATAGCAAAGGACTGTCGTGCGGTCAAATGTTTTAACTGTGGGGAAGGTGGTCATATGAGTAGAGACTGGAAGAAGCCGAGGGCTGAAGGTTCAAGAGTGAAGAAGCCTGGAGGGGAAGGACAGAGAGCGAGCACCAGAGCGTTTATGATGACGTAGGAGGAGGCTAGGACGGACCCTGATGTTGTCAGGTACGTTTCTAGTAAACCAAACGTTACCCTCTGTGTTGTTTGATTCTGGTGCCAATAAAAGTTTTATTTCTGCTGCTTTCTGTGCTAAACTGCCTATTAGTACTAGGAGTGTTGATGCACCCTTTGATGTAGAAACTACTATAGGTAAGTCTACCATGATTTCTGAGGTGATAGAAGGATGTGATGTGGAATTAGAAGGTCATAAGTATCCGGTTAGACCATTCGTGATGACCTTAGGTGATTTCGATGTTGTTCTTGGGATGGATTGGTTAGCGGACTACGGGGCGAACATTGTGTGTCGAAAGAAGATGATTCGTTTGACAGCGCCTGACGGGAGTTCGGTGACGGTTTATGGTGATCGAGTCACGACAATTCCGAAAGTGATTTCGATGGCAGCGGCGGGAAAGTGTATGAGGTGTGGATGTAGTGCCTACTTGGCTTATATGAAGGATGTGGATATGCCAACACCACAAATATCCGATGTACCGGTTGTGTGTGACTTTTCAGATGTATTTCCCGAAGACTTACCAGGAGTGCCACCTGACCGTGAGATCGAGTTTCAGATTGATTTGATACTGGGTGCCCAACCTGTAGCTAAGGCACCGTATCGGTTGGCTCCGACGGAGATGAAAGAGTTGATGGAGCAACTACAAGACCTGCTTGATAAGGGGTTCATTAGACCGATTATTTCTCCTTGGGGTGCTCCGGTCTTATTCGTGAAGAAGAAGGATGGCAGTATGAGGATGTGTATACACTACCGTGAGCTGAACAAGTTGACAGTGAAGAATCGGTACCCGTTACCGAGGATTGATGATTTGTTTGATCAGCTTCAAGGTGCCAGTTGGTTCTCAAGGATAGATCTTCGATCGGGCTACCATCAGCTGAAGGTGAAGGAGCAGGATATCCCTAAAACAGCTTTTCGCACGCGTTATGGTCACTACGAGTTCCGGTTATGTCATTTGGTTTGACCAATGCGCCAGCTGCTTTTATGGACTTGATGAATCGGATGTGTCGGCTGATGTTGGATAAATCAATGATCGTGTTTATTGATGATATCCTGATCTATTTGAGGAGCGAGAATGAGCATGCCGGTCATATTCGAGAGGTGTTGGAGACGTTGAGAAGGGAGAAGTTGTATGCTAAGTTCTCCAAGTGCGCATTCTGGCTACGTGAAGTTCAGTTCTTGGGTCACGTGGTGAATCCCAAAGGTATTATGGTGGACCCGGGAAAGGTAGAGGCAGTGATGCAATGGAAGTCTCCAAAGATGCCATCCGAGATTCGTAGTTTCTTGGGTTTGACAGGCTATTACAGGAGGTTTATTCAATACTTCTCTAAGATCGCTTCTCCAATAACCAAGTTGACTCGTAAGGATGTAAAGTTTGTATGGGGTCAAGCTCAGGAGAAGGTGTTTGAGGAGTTAAAGACGAGATTGACTCAAGCTCCTATTTTGTCGTTACTCGATGGAAGTGAAGATTTGGTGGTTTATTCAGATGCTTCCTACTCAGGGTTGGGAAGTGTGTTAATACAGAGAGAAAAGGTTATAGCCTATGCATCCCAACAGTTAAAGGTTTATGAGGTTAACTATCCTACTCATGACTTGGAGCTAGCAGCTGTGGTCTTTGCGTTAAAGATATGGAGGCACTATCTGTACGGGACGAAGTGCACCATATTCACTAACCACAAGAGCTTGAAGTACTTCTTCGAGCAGAAGGACTTGAACATGAGGCAGAGGAGATGGTTGGAGCTCATAAAAGACTACGATTGCGAGATCCATTACCATCCGGGCAAAGCCAACGTGGTGGCGGATGCCCTTAGCCGAAAAGAGAGACCCGAGCCGATTCGGGTAAAAGCTTACCAGTTGATCATGACCTCGGATGTGATGAAGCAGGTTAAGGAGTTTCAGGATGAGGCATTGAAAGAAGATCATCTTAACTCTGAAAGAATGAGAGGTCTGGTTGTGGAATTGGGTGAAAACACACTCGGTGTTAGAACCCGATTCGGGCGAATGTGGATTCCTTGTTTTGGGGATCTACGGGTGAAGATCATGGATGAAGCTCACAAGACTCGGTACTCTATTCATCCCGGTGCTACAAAGATGTATCAAGACATGAAGAAAGATTATTGGTGGCCGGGTATGAAGCGTGATGTGGTGGAGTATGTGAGTAAATGCCTTACTTGTTTACAAGTGAAGGCCGAGCATCAAAAGCCGTATGGGAAGATCCAACCTTTGGATATACTGGAGTGGAAGTGAGAACATATCACCATGGATTTTATTACAAAGCAATCGTGTACCGCGCGAGGGTACGATGCTATATGGGTGATAGTTGACCGTCTGACAAAGAGTGCTCACTTCCTACCGATCCGCGAGACATATTCATCTGAGAGGTTGGCGGATCTGTTCATTAAGGAGATTGTAACTCGTCATGGTGTGCCGGTATCTATTGTGTCTGATCGTGACACCCGATATACATCTAAACTATAGAAGAAATTCCACGATGCAATGGGGACGAGGTTACATATTAGCACGGCTTATCATCCACAGACGGATGGTCAGTTTGAAAGGACGATTCAGACGCTGGAATATATGCTTCGGGCATGCGTCATTGACTTTGGAGGAAGTTGGGATGACCACTTACCGTTAGCTGAGTTCTCATATAATAACAGTTACCATGCCAGCATTGGTATGCCTCCTTATGAGATGTTATACGGTAGGAGATGTAGAACCCCTGTTTGTTGGGGTGATATTGGTCAGAAGGAGTTTGGGAGCGTCGAGGTGATCGAGGCTACGACCGAGAAACTAGAAAGGATCAAAGCCTTTATGAAGGCAGCCAAAGATAGACAGAAGTCGTATGCCGATAAACGATGTAGACCGATTGAGTTCCAGGTGGGTGATAGAGTTATGTTGAAAGTCTCACCTTGGAAGGGTATCATTCGATTCAAAAAGCGGGGCAAGTTGAGCCCGAGATACATAGGGCCTTTCCGAATCATTGCTCGAGTAGGAGAGGTGGCCTATAGACTAGAATTACCAGAGGAGTTAAGTGGAATTCATCCGACATTCCATGTATCTCATCTGAGAAAGTGTTTAGCAGATGAAGACATGATTGTTCCACTAGAGGATATCGAGGTAGATGAACGGCTCAATTATGTGGAGCAACCAGTGGCGATCATCGATCGTAAAGAGAAGAGGTTAAGGAATAAAGTGGTTCCACTTGTGCGCGTACAGTGGAAGCACAAGAAGGGATTTGAGTCTACGTGGGAGACTGAAGAGGAGATGAGACAGCATTACCCACATTTGTATAAGAAATAACAGGTTTCAGGGATGACACCTATATAAGGGGGTGGACTTGTAACGCCCAGTTATTTTCTTTGAAGCCAAAGAAAAAGAAAGAAAAAGAAAGAAAAGAAATAAAGTCCAAGTCGAGGGACCAATCTTGCCAAAAGAAGAAAAACTATGGAAGAGTGGGTGCATAAGGGCTTGGCTGCCCATTCCCCCTCCCATACACTCCTCCATTCGGTTCAAGAGAAGAAAGGGAGAGAAAGGGCAAAAAGCTTCGGGTTTCCTTGGATTCGAGCGCGAAAGTCGAAGGCAAGCGGGTTTGTAGGAAGCTATACTCGAAGGGGTTGTTAATGTGAGTTCTAGGACCCCTCTTTTACACGTTTTCCACTGATTTTGGGGCTGGAACACATCTGAAAATCATTTTTGGAGTGTTGGGTGTTGAACCCGAATGTATGTGTATGTGTGTGTTTCGGGTGGGGTTTGATTTCGGGCTTGGTTGTGCTTGAATGGTGTTGTGGTATGTGTTTCTAAGGTTTAGGATGGTTGATTTGAGCTTAGAACAGGTTTGAGAGGGTTTGAGAGGGTTTGGAGGCCGAACATTGCAGATTAGGTTCTGGGTAGACTGTATTATGCATCAGCAAGGGCTCATGCGACTGGAGGTCCATGCGTCTGAATGGCATGCGACTGGAGGCCATACGACCGAAAGGCATGCGACTGAGGTCCATGCGCATAGGTGTCCATACGCCTAAGTGTTCTCATGTGCTTGGAATGGCCATGCGACTGAGTGGTGTCCATACGCCCAAATAGGGCTCATGCGCCCGTAAGATCTTAGTCTATTATCTGATTCTCGGGAGAAAAGGGTAAATGCAGGCTTTGACTTGGAAGATTCCCGAGGGTTATGTAAGTTGACTTTTGAGGTCATAGATGATATGTGGGGCATGTATGATGTATGAGTGATGCTTATGCATGATGGTATGTATGGTGTATGTTATGTATGTATGATGATGCCCTGTATGGTGATGTTGTATGTTTATGTTTATGTTCCTATTATGTATGATTATTTTCCATGGCTTAACGTTGAATAAACGATGAATGAAATGAAAATTATTATGTAACGTAAAGCCGAAGATAATGAAAAGAGGAACGTAATGAAAGAATGCATGCATTAATGAATGAATGATGGTAAACAGTGTGTGGGATAGCTACCCAGAAGGATGCACACCGGGGTCTTTCTTTGTGATTGACCATTTGATGGAACCTTTATCGCTTACCCTAGATACTGTGGTCAGGCTGTTGTGCGCCATGACGGGGGGTCTATGATAGACCTCAGCCCAATATCCGCTTTATGCATGACGGTGGGTATAGAACATGACCATGGTACACCTGAATTTACCCTAGGTACTGTGGTCAGGCTGCTGTGCGCCATGACGGGGGGTCTATGATAGACCTTGGCCCAGTACCCGCTTTATGCATGACGGTGGGGTAAAGTTCATGGTTTTGGATGGAATGTAAAGAAGTAAAGATGAACGTATGAATGAAAGTAAGAAAGCATGAATGAATGAAAGTTAATGAATGAATGATGAAGATAATAATAATATTATCTATGTGTACGTATGATGTGTGACCAAATGCAAAAATAAAGAACGGTTTTAATGAAAGTAAAGTATGTTTTATGATAAAATTAGAACTCACTCAGCAATGCTGACTTTTATGTGTTTCCAGTTGGCAGGTAAAGGTTGTTGAGGATGGCACGGGGCGGCTACTTCGCTCATTTTGGATGGCATCCATATTTATAATGCCTTTGTGATGTAATGCAACAAGTATTTTGTAATTTGACAACGATGTATTATTTTGCAAAAGCTTTTATGATGAAATGGAATGTTGTTTTAATGTTTCCTCTGCGATGTTTCTTCAAGTTAATGAAATTATATGTTTTATGTGCGATGATGGCCCAAGTGTGAGTGTCCCGGGATCGGGGCCTTACAGCCAATAAGCGTCGTAAGCCGTTGGAGTTCCAAGTTGGCAACATGGTTCTTCTTAAGGTTTCACTGTGGAAAGGTGTTGTTCGCTTTGGGAAGAAGGTCAAACTGGCTCCAAGGTTTGTAGGACCTTTCAAAATCTTGAAAAGGATTGGGAAAGTGACTTATAAACTGGAACTACCTTTCGACCTTAGTGGAGTACATCCTGTGTTTCATGTCTCAAATTTGAGAAAGTGTTTGGCTGCCGAGAGTCTGCTTGTTCCACTGGATGGCATCCAGATCAACGAGTCATTACACTTTGTTGAGAAACCTGTTGAAATTATGGATCGCATTATGAAGAAGACTAGAACCACAACAACTCCATTGGTCAAGGTTCGTTGGGAGAATAAGTGTGGAGCTGAGTTCACTTGGGAGCGTGAGGACCATATGAAGGAGCGATACCCGCATTTGTTCGCTTAGTTCATTGTTAATTTCGAGACGAAATTCTCTTAAGTTGGGGAGACTGTAACATCATGTAATTTTCTGGTTAATTAAAAGTTAACATTGTTATTCTTGTAAGGACTATTGTTGCCATATATGGAAACTTATGGGTTGTTTATGTTCATTTATTTGTTGGAAAGTTAATAAGCTTATTTTAATTAAACCTAATAATGGATAAAAATAATCATACTAATAATAATAATAATGATAATATTAATAATAGTAAAAGTATAACAATAATAATTATAACTAGGAATAATAATAATAAAAATAATAATAATAATAATAATAATAATAATAATAATAATAATAATAATAATAATAATAATAATAATAATAATAATTTGTAAAATTATTAAACTTAAAAAGGTTTAAAAGAAGTCTAGGGGGCTTAATGTCAATTTGAAAAATTAAAAATGGAAGTTTAAATATAAAATGATAACTACTCTAAACTCGAGGGGGCCAATGTGTAATTTTAATTTTCAAATCCCAAACCCCCTTTTACCCCCGCAATTCCGGCGGCACTCGCGACCCTCTGGCGAGTCCCAAAACACCCAAATCAATCGCTTTTAATCCCAAAACCGGTTCAAAATGCTTCGTATGTATGATTCGAACTTAAATACATGATTCAGTTGTGTTTAAATCAATAGTTATCACTTGAATCATCGTTTAACCGATACCATTAATCGTATGAGTCGTTCGACCATTAAAGCACAATAATAATTCAATTAAATGATACATAATCAATGGTTTAATCAACACAACACTCCTATCAAACGAAAATCCATCTGAAACATATCTAAACACCTCGAATCGAATACCGTTTCATCGCGACCTGCAACTCTTTCGAAAACCTCAATCCGAGCTTTCTAACTTGCAATTGATAGAGGGATTTTCATCATCTGATCTATTAGAAGCATCCTGTAGAAAGAATTTGAGTATCATTGTTATTTGCAACCTGATCAAGCTACGACATTAGCCGTGACCTGTTCTCACCTGTTCTTCAACGATTTGTCCTCGAACCGGGTAATTGATCCTATATACACACTCGATTTGACATAGGGAACAAAAGCCCCATGTCTATTACAACAAACATCAAAGTTATACACCTCAATTTGGGTTGAATTGGGATTAGGGTTTATGTGATTTGGGGAAAACGTTTAATTTGGGTTTAAAAGGAAATAGAACCAAAGTAAACCAAGGCCGCGGCCCTGGTTTACTGGTTACACACTTGCATTCCAACATTGAAGCTCCCGGGTTCGAACCCGGGCCCCCTCAACTCATATTTTTGGGTTGTTTTTAGCCTTGTTTTAATTCAGGATTTTTTCTAAAAATTTATAAAAATCAATTTGTGAACTTGTTATTTTTTTAAGACACCCTACTATTTTCTGTTAATTTATTTCATAAGATATCTTAACATTTTTATTAAATATTTTAGACAAACAATATAATTAGTTTATTTTCTTATAAATTAGACTTTAAATATTGTTTAACTTATTGAATCATTATTTGTATAGATAATATATTTAGGGTATTTTCTTATAAGTTAGACTTAAAATATTATTTTACTAAATTATTATTGGTTCAAATAATATATATAAAATATTTTCTTATAAAATAGACACTAAATATTGTTGTAACTCACTAAACCATTATTTGTTCAACTAACAAGTATATATTATTGTCTAAAATGAGGGTTATATTAAAGGTTATAGTTGTTATTGAACCTTGTAAACTAAACCTTATTACAATGGTTTTCCTACAATTTTTTTTATACTGAAATGCTTAACTTGCATATTTCATTTTTAATATAATTAATAAAATCTCTAAACACCAAATTCCATCCAAAACCCTAATTCTCGTTAACTCGTTAAACTTATTTATAAACTTAAGTCTTGTAATTATATATTTAAGTACCTAGTGAAGGTTTACGTTGGAACGACGCACATTATTTTCTTATTAATCACCAATTATATATTTATTGGTCAAGTGAGTATTTCTATACCCCTTTTTTCATATTTTTACACTTTGAGGTGAAACATGTTACATTATACCCATTGCACTTATAAAACGTATTCTTGTAAACACCTGGGCAATTGAATTATTTGTTGTGTTTAGTTGAACTATAGTAATTACCATGTATTGACGATTATATGTGTAATCATTAACTATTGCTAGCTTGCGACATGATAGATCTATGGGCTTGACAAGCCTGCTTGGTTAATCCAAGTACACTTAGCTAATCGTATAAACTTGTAAACGTGGAAACTTGTAAACGTCAAGGTTTGATTGTGCATCTGTCTTACATCCCTAGTTACTTTGCTCACTGACTTATAATATGAATTGTCATCTTTTATATACTTATGTATTGAAAACTATGGAAATCTCACCAACATTATGTTGACCTTTTATTTTTAACATGTTTCAGGAAATGCCCAAGTTTGATACTATCTTTGAAGCTTATTCACAACTAGGATTGGACCTAGTTAAATAAATGGATTTCCTTGAATAATTTACATCTTATGTTATGTTATTTTCATATTCGAGACTTATGTTTGTAATGTTACATTTGAAACTTATGATTATTATATTTGAGATTAATAATAGCGTTGTGTGGCTGTGAACGATCTTAACCCTCACATCTCGACGTTTCCGCCGTCAAGGTTGGAATGTGACACTCTGAATGAGAGAGTTTAGAGAGTCCACATCAATATGAACTTGAGGAAGTTGCTGAGTATGCATACTTGCAAGTTCGGATGGTGAGTCCTCAATGTCCACACTCCTTGAAGAACTCCCAGGTTCTGTGATTGCAATGACTTTCTCCCCCTTTGTGGTAGCATCACCCTCTTGCATAGGTGAGCTAGGAGTTAGGTCAATCACATCCACCGGTTCTTGTGTTCCTAGTTGAGCTCTTCTTAAAGGGCTCCCAGCTAGTTTTTCCCTGAGATAAGATATCTCAAGTTGCTGATCATGGACCTTGTTTTGTAGGGTAGTCACCTGAGATTCAAGGTGACTAAGCTTAGAGTCTAGGTAGATGCATGTTTTGATAGTTTTTGCACCTTTAGTCTCAAATTCCCCTCATCTTCATCAGAAGAATCATGGAGGGATGAGAGAATTGGATCAAAGTCCTCACTCTCACCACCAGCTTCATGTTCTTGGCTACTGGATTTCCTCTACACACTGGCAGCCTCAGTTGAAGTTTCAATAGGCTGAGTTGCTATGGTTGAGGTCCTAATGATGTAATCACTTGCAGAAGTGAGAGCCTCTTTCATATGGATCTCCTGAACAGGTTCAGAGAGGCCCACCTCAGTAATGGGTGACTGATGTGGGCTAGACATAGGAGACTCAGGAGCACTCATCTCTTTTTGAGGAGGGAGGATTGGAGAGACTCATGGTACTCACTGAATCCTATGTATTCATCAGTATAGAATTCAAGGTTAGGAATGGGCTGGTTTAAGTCTAAAGGCTGGGGATGGTAGTTATCCCCTGAAGGTTGTTCACTTGAGTGTTGAGACTCGGAATGAAGTCTTAAGGCAGTTGGGCTAGTGAGCTCATCAGGCTGAGCATGAGGAACCTCAGCACTGATTCTTGAAAAAATTGGAGTGGTCTGCTCCTCATGAGAAGTGGGAGCTCTAGTGTCTACTTCCTCCTGTATGGGTGAGTATATGGGGGCCTGCACAAGCTCAATAGCTTGAGGAAGGGTTTGTTTGGATTTTCTTTGATAGGTGAGGGTGATTTGAGGCCTTTTGGGTGGTTGAAAGGTAGAAGTTGTGGGTTCAACACTAGCTTGTGTTGCTAGGTTGTCACCTTGAGCAATGAGCTCTAACATTTTGGGGACAAGGGTTGTTTCTACCCCAGAGAAGCCTACAGTTGGTTTCTTCATGATTTTAAAGATGTCGGGCTTCATCTGTGGCAATTTAAGAATATTACCTGTTTTCCTCAACTGTGAGCCCAGTTCCCAGTTGAGAATGTATTGAACATATCTAGGAAACATGTAATACCACAAGGAGTCCAAGTTTGCAAGCAAATTTGTATATACAAACTGAGAGTACCTGAACTTGACCTCTTGAACCATTCCATGCACTATGAAGGAGAGATCCTCAGGAATCTGGTCCCACCCTCCATGCTTGTTGGACAAGCTGTGGATGACCACATGTAGCAGGTACTTCCACTGGGATGAGACCTTCCCTTTCCTGAAGGTCTTTACAGAGAAATATCCCTCATAGGCCATCTGCTCATGGGATTGATTTACAGTTTCCTTTGGGAAGAAAAACTCACCTTCTTCATCATGAAGCTGAAGATGAGCGTTGATGATGGCCGGAGTGATGAAGATTGTCCTACCCTGCACTGTGGCAGACAACGCCTTCTCCCCATCCATGATGACCTCTTGACAGGTCTTTCAAAATTCAAGCAGATGATCCTCATAGAGAGTAGGATCAATGGTTAGGTAGGTGAAATGGTTGTATAGAGCTAGAAAACAGCAAACCTGTAAGAAACTATTATCTTTCTTCGAGTTCAACAGAGCAACCTGGTTGTGCTGCCTGTGAAGTTGTATGGAGAAATCAGGGTTGTTTCTGCGGTTTAGGTTGGCCATTTTGAAAAGCTTAAGAACAAACGAAGGTGAAGAACAAAGGCGGTTTGAGTGAATTTAGGTTAGAGGAATAGTTCAGATGAAGAAGATAGTGAAAAGAGGGGGAACCATTAATGAAAGAGGATAAACTTTAAAATCCGGATGTTAGTCCCACCTCTGAAAAAGTAGTTTGCTTTTGCCCAAAAAGTAGTTCTCTTGATAGAGATAACACTGTTGTTGTCTATGTGGATGGGAGTCTCCTTGAAGTTGAATCCATAGTCCAACATCTGATTTTGAATCCAAAGCACTTGAGCACAGCATCTTGCAGCAACAATGCATTCAGCCCCAACAGTTGATGCAGACACACATGATTGTTTCTTGCATTGCCAAGAGATTATCCTTCCACCAAGAATTGACATCCCCCTGATGTAGACTTTGCAGTCATGTTGCAGCCATCATAGTCACTTTGTATAGGCATACAAATTAAAGTAAGAATTCTTTGGATACCAAAGGCCAAGTGTTGGAGCACCTTTGAGATATCTTAAAATTCTCTTGACAGTGACCAGTTGTGACATCTTGGGGTTTGCTTGATATCTTGCACAAATGCATGTGACAAACATGATATCAGGCCTACTAGCTGTGAGGTACATAAGAGACCCAATCATAGCCCTGTAGAGATGTTCATCCACACGCTCCCCCTCAAGATCAGGTCCAAGGGAGTGGTTTCTGGCTATGGGTGTCTTAGCAACCTTACAATCAGTCATGTTGAATCTTTTGAGTATGTCATGTACATACTTTGACTGACTTATGAAGATGCCATTGTCAACTTGCTTCACTTGAATTCCTCGAAAGAAATTGAGTTCCCACATGGCACTCATTTCAAACCTATCCTTCATCAACTTCTCAAAGTCTTTGCAGAGCTTTGGATTAGATGACCCGAAGATAATGTCATCTACATATACTTGAACTAGCATTATGTCATTTCATGTTCCTTTGATGAAGAGAGTTCCATCAATAGTACCCCTTTTGTAGCCATGCTAACAGAGATACTGAGATAAAGTCTTATAGCACTTCCTTGGTGCTTGGTGCAGCCCATATAGAGGTTTATCAAGCTTGCAGACATAATTAGGATGATCAGGATCTGCAAACGCATGTGGTTGTCTGACATACACCTCTTCATCAATCACCCCATAGAGAAAATCACACTTGACATCAAGTTGGTAGAAATTGAAATTCTTGGATGCAGCAAAAGCTAGGAATATCCTGACAGCTTCAAGTCTTGCTACAGGAGCAAAAACATCTGTGTAGTCAATTCCTTCTTCTTGAGTGTACCTTTAAACAACTAGTCTTGCCTTATTCTTGATAACAAATCCTCTATCATCCTTCTTATTCCTAAACACTCATTTGGTTCCTATGGTACTCTTACCTTGAGGAAGAGGACATAGGTTTCAAACCTTTTGCCTTTTGAATTGAAGCAGCTCTCTGCATAGCTTCAACCCAACTTCCATCCTTTAGAGCCTCATCAATCTTCTTTGGCTCTATCTAGGATAAGAACAAGAGTGAAAACAAACATTTGCTTCATGGGTTTGTCCTCTTGTTCTCACCCCTGTATCAACATCTCTAATGATGTTTGTGGTAGGATGAGACTTGTGGATCCTTAGCTGAGGGATCACAACAAGTTGCTTAGACAGATCTAAATTAGAGAAATTTTGATCTGGCAATAAGAATTCACCCTTCATATCAGCACACTTATCAAGATTGACTTGATCCAATGAGTGTGTGACATCATTGATTTTGTCTTCAATGGAGTGGTTGTCAGCATCAAGAAATTCTTGATCACTTTCACCACCACCATTCCCTCCTACATTTGAAGCTCCTTCATCTGAGTTTTGTGCCTTTAAGCTGGAATTTGAAGGCACCCCAGATGTATAAGTAGGATTTGTCATGATGCGTTGGTAGAAACTTCATTTGCAGGGTTAGTTACCACTGGAGCTGAAGTTGTGTAGTTTGAAGTTCTTCTCAGCTCAACTCTTGGGTCAGGATCACCTGTAGGTAGTATATCTGTAGATCCTGAAACATGCTCACAAGATTTGTTAAAACAGTTGGTAACTAAATCAAGATCAAATAGCCAATCAGGACCAGAACTTTTCACACCGGGAGTGTGCTTATTGAAGGTCACATTGACTGACTCCTCAACTACTCTGGTTCTGAGATTGTATACTCTATAAGCCTTGGTTTGGGAAGAGTATCCAATAAAATGTCCATCATATGATTTATCAGCAAACTTGGCAATTTGATCTTTGGTATTCAAGATGGTGCAAAGACATCCAAATGACCTAAAAAACCAATGAATGGTTTCATCTTGTGCCAATGTTCATAAGGAGTCTTACCATGTGTCTTAACTACTAAAACTTTATTTTGTATATAGCAAGCAGTGTTCACTGTCTCTACCTAGAAGGTGATGGGTAGTTTAGAGTCAGAAAACATAGTTCTTGCGGATTCAATTAGTGTCTTGTTTCTCCTCTCAGCAACACCATTTTGCTGAGGAGTCTTGGGAGAATTATATTGTCTTGTAATACCTTTTTCATCACAAAATGTATCAAGGATTTGATTCTTAAATTAAGTTCCTTGATCACATCTTATGGTTTTGACCTTGTGATCACATTAACTCTCAATCTTTAATATGAAATTCTTCAGAATCTCAGGGGTTTCATCCTTAGTTCTAAGAAAGAACACCCAAGTGAATCTTGTAAAGTCATCTGTGATCACCAAACAGTAAGAGGTCCTTCCTAGACTCATTACACTGGTGGGGCCAAAGAGATCCATATGTAATAAGTGTAGGGGAGTAGTGATGGAGTTTCTTTCCTTTGGCTTGTGAGATACCTTGTGTTGCTTCCCTTTCAGGCGTGCAACATAGTGATCATCACTTGTAAACTTTTTCTTTGGCATTCCAGTTACCAAATCATTCTTAATCAGATTATTCATGTTCTTAAAGTTTACATGCCACATTCTTTTATGCCATAAGAAAGACTCATCACTATTAGCTTTAGATAGAAAGCATGAAACTTCCCCTGAAGGAGATGTTTCTTGCAAATCTATCTTGTACATGTTCCCTTTCCTGGGGGCTCTGAGCAGGATATGCTCATGAGGAATGACCACCCCGGGCATGAGAACAATACACTCATGCTCAGTAAAGAGCATGTTATGACTCTAATCACAAAATTGAGATACATTCAAAATATTACATCCAAGCTCCTTGACAAAGTTTACCTTCTCAATGCTGAGCTTACCATTTGTGACCATGCCCCTTCCTGTAATGTAACCTCCTGCATCACCTCCAAAAGCAACTGGTCATCCATCAATTCTTTCAAACTTTTGGAGTAGTGACCTGTTACCTGTCATGTGCCTGGAACAGCCACTATCAATGATCCACACATTTCTGTTTGTCTTGAGCTGTTCCTACACAAAAGAGATGGTTAGTTACATTTGGAAACCCAAGCCTTATTGGTCTTGAGCTCATCAAAAGAAGTTGAAGACAATGCAACAGTAATTGATCCTATAGTCATGTTTTGAGGATCATTTGCTGATGTTGATGAAAAACTTTCAGCCACTTGGTCTTTCTTTGTCTTCCACACCACCTTTGGCAGCTTGTACTTGACCTTCAACACTTCGAAAGTTTTGTTAACTTCGGAAGTTTGATGACTGGACCTTCGGAAGATCTTGCTTTCACTGCAGCAGGCTTCAGTGCTTCGCAAGTATTCCTTTCTTCTGAGACCAAATTTTCTTCCAGAGGCAAGTTTCCATTTGTCTTCTTCTTCATTTTGGAGCTTTCAAAGGAAAAAGTTTTTTCTTCCGAAGCTTGCTTCTTTTTCTCCAAACTCTTAGAAGTTTCTTTCTTGGTCATGTGGTGAGTACTCTTTGGATTGTAAACACAATCTTTAGCAAGATGAGAGGTACTCCCACACATGACACAGTCCATTTTCTTTCTTCTAGGAGTCTTTCTTTTTGAACAAGGCTGAACTTGATCACTTTCCTTCTCCATCTTTATCTTTGCAGATGCTGTGGCAATTCTTGTGGGGATAGAACTACCTTTGGAGCTGGATGGTTCAGGTTGTACAGGAGTGATGCACAACTGATCAGCCTTCTTCTTGATGATGGGATGATTTGGACATGAAATAGAACTCTTGTTATAGGAGTTTAAGTTTGTGTCTTCAGCCTTAACCACCTCAAATCCTGCAAAGATGAACACTTGTTTCTGTGTAGAGTTAAAGGTGGCCTTGATCTTTTGAGTCTTCTTGGACTTTCTTTTGGCCTTCCTGATCAAGTTTTTTCTTTTGGACTTGGTCATCCCAACAGCTTTACTCTCCTTAGGGGGATGATGACCCTTCTTAGAATGCTCTTCTTCACTCTTCTCAGAGCCATTCTTCACCATCTCCTCTTCATCCTCTTCAGTCATGGGGTCTATGAGGGGAATCTCATCTTCACAAGTTTCACACCTAGGAGATCTTACAGACAGTATTGTTTGTGGATGAGCTATCTCACTAGATCACAGTCCCTGCTTATTTTGATAACAAACTTTTGCATGCAAGGATGAGGATATTATGTTCTTGAAGGTCTTTTCTTCAAGAATACATTTTTCTGCCTTGGCTTTGCTGATCACAAGCTCAGCCTGGCATTCAGTCAACTTAGTTATGAGATCTTTGATCTGAGTCCTGTAGTTGGTGTGCTCATGTTTAAGAGTTGAAATGGTTTTCTCTAAGTTCTCAATTTTTAGTTTATAATCATTTTCAGCTCTTTTAAAATCAGCTTTTAAGATATTTAAGGACTCAAGATCAGATCTCATCTCTAAGTTATAGGACTTGTATCTATTTACTTTAGCAATGCATTCCGGAGTACAAAGATGTTCCAATACCTTGGCTTCATCATGGTCTGCCATGAGTGCTTGGTTTGGAGATGCATCTTCCACCTGAAAGCTCCAATCCAAGCCTCCTTCTTCAACAGCAACTACAGTTTGCTACTTTGGCTTCTCATTCTGGGGCGTTCTTTCAGTGTAGTTTGGTCTGGCTTGTGTTTGGACACCATTTGTTCTTGGTGCCTTACACTCCCTTGCAAAGTGTCCCATCTGGTTACAGTTGTAACACTTTACTTTGCTCTTATCCAGCCCAAACTTTCCACTGGCTGCATTGCTTGGAAACTTCCTCCCTGTCCTCTTATAGAACTTCTTGGCTCTGTGAGTGAGAAGAGCCATTTGCTGAACTATCTCCATGTACTCTAGATCATTTGGATGGATACAGTCCAAGTCTTCAAGGGTGAAGGGAAAGTTTCCTGTGCTCTCATCAGCAGAAACAAAAGCATGAGAAGAACTTATCTCTTGAAATAGACTTCCTTGAGTGTAGCTTTATCTTGTCAGGGTAGCATATAAGATGATGTTGTGGTTCAATGCTATCCCTTTCAATCACATGGAGGGCTGAACTCTACTGATTGCTAGAGTTACCAGATGAGTTTTGCATGTTCATCTCCATCTGGTATCCACTAAGAATACCATACAACTCTGTCAGAGTAAGAGCCTTAAGATTCTCAGTTCTCTTGATAACAACACAGTAATGTGTCCATTGTCTAGGAAGAGAGGACATGAACTTCCTCACAATGTCCCTGTTCTCAAGAGTTACTCCAATATTCATTAGAGTATCCACTATCTTAACATACCTAAAGTATTGTTGAGTCATGGTTTCACCTGCTTTGAAGGTGAAGTTCTCAAACTGCAGCTTCAGGAGGTCCTTCTTGTTCTCCTTAGCTTCATTGGACCCCTCATACATGAGCTTCAATGCCTCCCATAGTTACTTGGCAGTTTTGCACTTCTTGAAGCCTCTGTAGATGGAGTTTGGAAGAGCAGTTTGAAGGGCTGTCATGGCTTTCTGATCAATCTCTATTCTTTTTCTGTCTTCATCAGAATAGTCAGCCACAGCCTTTGGGATCATACCACCTCCAATAGCAGCTGAAGAGGTGCTTGTTATGTAAGGTCCTTAGACAACAAAGTCCCACATCCTGAAGTCTTGAGACTTGATAAAGCCTTCCATTCTTTGACACAAAGTGTCAAAGTCTTCAGGAGTGATCAGTGGAGACTTTGTTATAGTTTCAGTTTCCGTATCAGCCTTAGTAATAACTAACATTTAAGTTGTTAAGTATTTTGTGTGTGTGAGGGATCTTAAGATGGTGAGATCTTATAATCAAGAGCCTAAAAGCTCTAATACCGAATGCAGGACCGTGTAAGGGTGCTGGTCACTTATAACACAACAACACAATGAGGAGAGATCTTTAGAACACTTAACAGATCAAATAGGGAACTGGTAACTTATATGAAAGATACTAAGAACACAAGTAAAGTATGAGACAGAACAAGATTGCAAACAACACAAGTGTATGGTTTTCAAGAATGTTGTATATTGCTTCTCAAGATCTTTTACAAGTATTACAAAGCATAGAAAAAAAGTTACAAGGACTTGAGATACTTTATACTACATCCTACAGCCGGCCATACTTTGAAGGCCAGCTGGATACATAAGACTAGACAACTATAAAATCAAATGTAGAGTCAAAAGGCAGATTGCCTTTTGACTAGTGACTATGACATGTCATAGCTCACATCCCAATATATTACAAAAAGGATAAAAAGTACATAAAGTAGAAAGTACAGACTCAAGACCTCAATGTACAATTACCAAAAGCATGGACCTTTTCACCAACTTGTGAAAGTTGGTGACTGAACAGAGTTGCAGCGGAAAGGTGGTCCAGCTTTATGGTAAAGTACAACAGATAAAAGCATGTATCTAAAAGTCTTCGGAAGAAATCTATCTTCACTCTTTGGCTTCGGAAGACTTTGTCTTTGAAGCTTCGGAAGACTTCACTTTTGGCTTCGGAAAATGTTGGTCTTGGCTTTAAAAGATCTTACACTTAGAATATTTTTCTAGTGCATTGTGTAAAACTTTCGAAGCATCTCTACTTCTGTACTTCAGTGCATGCATGCAGAAAGACTTAGGATGTTTTGACTGCATCAGACTTATAGGAGTCCTTACAATCATGAATCGTAAGAAAGCCTCCATGCATTCGAACATCACACCCATGCTCTTCTGCTGGCCCGAAGCTAATAATGTTACTTCGTAGATCCGGTATATAATAAACATCCATTAAAGACGTTGCTCCCTGTTTTTCCTTCAAGTAATATAGATCCTTTACCACAAATATTGACCCGAGAACCATCTCCAAATCTAACACTACCCGTAAGCTTCTCGTTTACATTTAAGAATAAAATCTTGTTCCCGGTCATGTGATTACTCGCACCATTATCAAGATACCAAACGTTGCTGTTTGATTCGATTTCATATTGCTTAGGATGTATCTTCTCTTCATTCAAGTACATCGTTTCGTGCATAAAGATGGCTGGATCGAGTTCATCAGTTTCATTAAGTTGTGCTTCATGCTTCTTTTGTTTTCGTTCGGGACACCCGAAAGCAAAGTGTCCAAATTTGTCACATCTAAAGCATTGTATATTGGAACGATCTTTGCCTTTTGCAGCCTTTTGACCCTCCTTTCGAAATTGGCCCACCTCCTTTTGATCACGCCCCTGTCCTGAACCACGATTTTTCCCTTGTCCCTTCGTTTCATTGGCATGGTGGTTTCTTGGTTAGTTAGTCGAAAAGAAAAGTAGTTTGCTTTGGTTCTCAGGTGGTGAATCTTCTTCCTTGATGCGTTCCTCGTAGGCTTTTAGTCGTCCCACAACATCTTCATAACCAGTAGTATTTAGATTCAAAACTTGTTGTAGAGAAGCAACTATTTGGATGTACTTTGATCTTGGAAGACTCTTCAAGAACTTCTTTACCAACTTAGATTCTTCGATTACAGCCCCTAATGAAGTTGATTTCGAGGCTAAGGTTGATAGCTTGCTTGCAAAGTCATCTATGGTATCCGTCTCTTTCATCTTCAAGTTATCGAACTCGTTTGCTAGAGTTTGAAGGTGTGCCTCCTTTACCCGATCGGCGCCTAAGAAGCGGGTTTTAATTGCATCCCATATCTTCTTTGAAGTCTCAAGATTGCCAACTTGCATGATTAGAGACTCGGGTATGGATTGAAACAACAAAGTTGTGGCTATGTCGTTTTTATCGGCATCGGTGGCTCCTGGATCTATGGTTTCCCATGCTTTGTGAACTTTTAGAACCACCTTCATCCGCATAGCCCCATACGGCATAGTTCGTGGCAGTTAACATCGGACACTGAACCGTGGTGGTTCCGGTTTCCTTCCCTTTTGGTGTTGCGTTATCCCCCATCTTCTTCTTACGTCGACTATACGTAAGCTTGTAATTTTGTTCCAGTCCTTCGGATAGGAAACAATGTTTGAACTCGACTTAGTTCAAACGTTTCAACAGCAGGAGACTTGACTAGATGTTTTTGTTTCTTGGCAAGTTTGCGATTGTAACCCTTGATTCTTGGTTAACAAATTGCAAAACCCAACCAAAAACTCCAGCCTTCAAAAGTGCTTGTTGAAAGGTTTTATGATGGCAACCTTTTTGCTTGGTTGTGATCACTGAGTTGCGTGTAATCGAGCTCGTTCTTGAATCTGGCTCTGATACCAATTCAAGTTCAGAATCGATATCAATAACGCAAACTAACACACACAATTGGAATAAACTCTCTTTATTATACTCAAGAAAATAAGCTCAAAACTTGAATACAATAATTCTTATAACATAATCCTTAGCTAGGCTATGATATATATAGGCTTAACCAAACTTGGTTGCCAAGCATCTTATCTTCTAGACTTATTATTAGATATAACCTCCTAACAAACTTTCATAAAGATAAGACTAAATTATTTAAACAATCCCTAAAAACACTCTTAAGAGATTGCCACCTCTCCTTAGTGAATTTGGGGGCCGACCCATGGCTTGGGTCGGTTTCAATTGTCGCCAACAAAATATTTGTCTTTGATAACTCTACTTAAAAAAACTTAGAAAATTACTACATGGCATTCGATAATCTGATCCTATAAAATTGTAATAAATCATGATTCCAATCCGGGAACTAGGTGATTTACTGATTTATCATAGCAGTATTGACCTTTGACTGTTGGTTTTGAACTTCTGAGATTCCACCTAAGCTTTTGTAGAGAAAATTGTTTGGTTTTAGATGTGCTTATTGTTTAACAGAAGACTAACCCTTACATTAATATATATATATATATATATATATATATATATATATATATATATATATATATATATATATATATATATATATATATATATATATATATATATACACACACACATACCGAGGTTTCACATGCTTCTTTCATCTCTATTATAAAAGAATAAGAATTAAATATAAAAAAAGCCAAGTGTTGGTTACAATACGGTTACAATACAAAAAAGGATCTACAAATTAAAAGAAAAACAAGTTTTTACAGGCACTAGAGTTGATTTTTACATGCTGAAAATTCAGCAGGTCGTAAGCAATACCGAAGCACGATAACAAGGTAAGCCTTGTTATTGTTGTCGAAACAGCACCAACTTTGCCGTTGACGGTAGAAGGACGAGTTCATCAATTAATTGCTGTAGCAGATTCACTTTAAAACCTTGAGAAAATATATATCTGATGGATGCCTTGGTTCTCATTATCATCCATTCATCATTCCAAGGTATGCATCTGATATTAATCAATTTCTAAAGATACACATCAAGTATGTGAATTAAATTTTGAAAAAGGATGTTTGAATGGATTATGTAGAGGAAATTTGACAGAGCCATTTCATAACAGCTTTTCCATTGGCAACAAAACACCCAACATTCCTTCTATCAATCTTCAATGGGCTCTTCATCTGCAACATCATCTCTTTAACCAATTCCTTAACAGGCGATTCACCTCTAACGACACTGTGTTTGCCCATGCCACACACGACTACAACCTTATCTGGAATCATGTGATTCTTTGTATCATACCTCATGCGAAGATCATCAAACCATTGTAATAGAATCAAGTATGCAGAACCCAAATGCATCCCATGCAAATCAAGCTTAAGTTCTGCCGAAGTCAACTCCACTGACTCATCCAAAACAGAAGGCTCAACCAATTCTTGGATCAGAACAGATTCATCATGGTTCAAGTCTTGAAGCAACGCTTCTAACGACGTGGGCTTGATCCCTTTTGGGTGTTCTAAGATTGACATCAGGGTATGACAATGATTCAAAACCGAATTATAGGTTCTAATTGAGAATGGGATTTTGGAGTTTCTCATTCTTTGAAGCCACAAGACCATTTCCATGAGTTCATTATGCGATCCTAACGAAGAAAGCACCATATTTGAACAAACCACATCCAACTCAAAACCCTCATCCTCCATCAAACCTATAACTCTCTTCATATCTTCAAACAACCCTAATCGCCCATACGCGTAACTCAACGACCTATACTCAAAAACAGACGGTCTAAGCCCTATGTTCTTCATCTCCACCATCAAAGCCTCTGCTTCACAAGGCATATTAATCACAGCTAAACTACCAATTAACGATTCATACGCCCGTTTCTTAACATAAACAGACGACGAATGCGAACGAAGTCGCTTGATACACTCATACGAATCAAATATCCCCTGCTTCGATTGATGCTTAGAATGCGAATCCATTAGATTACAATAAAAGTTACAAAGATCCCGTTCTCGACCCCTTAGCTTAGTTTCCACATCTAAAACTAGGGCATTTGCCTCATCAAACCTCTGATGCTTGTACAATGAAGCAATGACATCAGCTGTAAGTTTAGCATTCCAATTGAACCAGGATGTTGTAGTGATTTCCATGTATAACTGCAAGTAGATATGGTTAATGACATTGAATTGCATAAAGTGAAAGTGTGATGATTATAGAGATGCATACGGGGAATGGCAGACGAGAGAAGGAGGTGTTGTTAGGGGAGATGAGGTGAGAAATGGCGTCGAGGGCTACGGATTTGGAGGAAGAGGCGATGAACCTTCGAATTAACCTGGCGGTGGTGGTGGGGTCGTCGGTGGTGGCGACGGATGTGAGGAACCTGTGGGCTTGTTTACTCAGGGCTGCACGAATTGGGCGGTGGAAGGAAGTGGTGTCACGGTGATGAAGGTACGACGGTCGGAGAGCACCGGCCGTCGTCGCCATGACGCTATTTTGCAGCTTAAAGGTGCGAGTCCTCGGATCCTCCTAACTCTATCTCCTATGAGGCGTTTTTTTTTTCTTTTTTCTTTTTTCTTTTAATTTAATATCTTATTTTAAAATTTTCAAAACTCATATTCTCGTTCATTACTTGTTTGACACAAAAAAATTAAATAATTATTTGATTTGATAGTTTGGCATTTCAATTTTAAAAAAATATACATAAGTAATCATATTAGAATATTTTTAAACTTAATTATTATTATATGAAATTTTCTCTTTAATATATAATGTCTAATGAAAACAAATACTATATTTGGTGATGTCTCATTATTGTTTTGTGGTTTGGATTTCACTTTTCATGTTTAAGTATCTTCATTTTGGTATTATCCTTAAGTATCTTTTATGTGTGCGGATAGAGAGAGAATCGAGACGGCAGGTTTCATTATCTACCTTTTGTTGTCGGTCGAAGTTTGAACTTTATCATTGCCATGCAAGGAACCACTTGTTTAACCTCCTTCCTTTTTTTGTCAGCCAAATGTTGATCTTCGTTGTTGCGATGCCCTGACAACAACCCTCTTTAGTTTCAATATCATTTGTAGATGGAGGTGAAGGCGATGTGTGTATGGTGACGCCATGTGTCATCGCAATTTTTTCGGGTTGACCGCTTTGGCGTTGTCAGGGCCATTAAGGCCTTATAAGCCTCCGATTCCATTTTGTTTTTTGATTAATTCGATCTTTGAATCACAATTACTTTTTCGATTCCTTCATTTTAGCTTTGGGATGGGATTCGTTAAGGTTTTAAGATGGTCGTGGTGGGCGGCCCAAATTGCGATGATGTCCTTGGCTGTAGCGATTATTGAATTGCCTCAAGCGGTGGCCATGTCATCTGCCTCACCATCATGTTTGTTAGTTCAAAATTTTAGATGTTTTTAGGGAACTTTACATCTACTTACTTGATGAGCAATGTTATTGTCTTTATGTTCGAGTCAATGATGACAAGTAATGACTGATCCGAGACTTTTGGTATCGGTTGTGTTCTGCGTTCTTCGTTGATGAAGACTATTATGAACAGGTTGATTGTTATGTTACGTAGTGACAATGATAACTCTGTAGTCATCTAAACTTGTATCTCATGTGCTCTTAACCTCTAAGGGTCTGTTTAGTATGGGATAATAGAACAGACGAAGGAATGGAACGATTGAGGGAATGTATTGGATGAGAGAATGAAATGAATCTTACATTTCATTGTCCTGTTTGGTTACTCTTTAGGAATAGAATGAATCATTACTTTGTGTTGTTTGTTAGGTAGGAAAAGACAAAAGAATGAAATGAAAAAGTAGTTATGATGGTGATAGTTGGTGGTGGTGGCGGCCGGTGGTGGTTCCTAGTGGCGGTTGTTGGGAACGGTGGGGGGTGGCTGGTGGTTTGCGGTAGCGGTGGTGGTGGCCAGTGGTTAACGGTAGCTGGTGATTGCCGACGCCGCCGGTGGCCGGCGGTTAGCGGCAGTGGCTGTGGTCGGTGGTTGGCGGAGACGACAGTGACGGCGGTGGTGGCCAGTGGTTGGCGGGCGGCCGGTGATGGCTGGTGGTTGGCGTCGGTGGCTAGGGTGGGTGGTTGGCGGCGGTGGCCGGTGGTAGTGGTGGTGGCGGTGGCCGGTGGTAGTGGTGGTGGCTGGTGGTGACGGTCGATCTTAGTGGTTGGTGGTGATTTTTGTGATGGGTGAGTGGGTGGTGTTGGTGACTATTGTGGAAGAATGAAAGGAATGAAAAAAAGAAGGGGTTTGGATGGAATGAATTTAAGTGAATGAAATCAATTGTGTAATGGTTCATTCTATTACCTTCACCAACAAAACATGTTTTTTTTATTCACCCTCAATGGTTCATTCTATTCCACCGCTCATTCCTACCTACTAAACGCTACCTTATTCATTTGGATGTTTAGGGTTGTGATGGTGAACCCACATTCATTTGAGCATGGACTTGATTTTCGTTTTGGGTGTGTGATGGTTGCTATTGTTTAATGTTATGTTTAGAGGATGATGTGCATACACACATTTGAGTCTCAAACCCTGGTTCTGGATGTGCTGATGGATATTATGTGCAAATTGTTTCAACTTTGTTGTTTCTAGGTTGCGATGGTCTGATTATGGTTTTCATGGTTATGATGTTTACTATGTTTTCTCTAAACCTCGATTTCAGTTGTTTTCTAATCTGTAACAGTTTATCATGTCGCCTATGGGACTATTTTAACACATTGACGTTGTCTTTTTCGCCACCTGAAGATCAACGATTAGTAGGGGATGATGATGAACAAATGAATATTGTGTGCGTTTTTTGGGTGTGGTAAACAAGTGTTTGCAGCCACAATGAGCCACCATTTTTCAGCCATAAAATCTAGAATTATATCGTGAGGTTGTGTTAAAATCGATTCAAACATACCGCAAAGCGTGGGCTGAGTTCTTGCTAGTTTGGATAAAAATTAAAAACAAACTATAATTGTGGTTTTACCCTAAAAAGATTGCTATAAATATCACCAAAGCCGCCAATGGGATACCTTAATCCCCAAGCTTAGTCGAATTGTATAGAAGAAAGAAAGGTTGCTAGAGGGAGAAACCTCAAGAACCTTGATCAAGGTAAGATATTTAACTTAATTTTTAGTAGTTCTATGCTAGATTTCCGATTGCGCAAGCATGATAGTTTAGATCAAATGAAAAATTTGGGATTATCGTGCTCACATACATAGATCTTGGTTAAGGATTCTTGATTCTAGGGTTTTGCAAGATTTTTATACAAGGTGAGTTCTAGATCCCATAACTATAACATTTTAGATTGAGGTTGGTATGCATACTTTTGATGTTTATTTTTAACCAATGTTTTGACATGTAAGTTAACACCTTCATGAGAGAAAACACATTATTATGAGGCTCCACGATAGAATAGTATAAGGTATGTATGAACCCTAAGATTTGAGTGTTTGATCGGTGTTACTTGATTACGTTTACATTCATAAGGTTTGATTTGCAAAATATAGTTCTCGGTTCCCAATTACTGGGCCCCGATTTATATATTTTGGCTCCCTCTTGTTCTCCACATTCTAGAAAGTTTTCGCCTTTGAGTAGTACTCGATAGGGTATTAGTTTTCGCTTGATTGAAGTTCTCACATGAGGGAGCTTTTGGTCTTAAAAAGGTATCCAGTCACAAGCGACACAAATTCTAGAAGATATATAAATAGAGATCATGTAGATGCTCATAATCATTTCGTACATAATTACTTCTTCAAGTACGAAAAAAAATATATTTATGAATCAATAATGGCCTGAAAAGATAATATCCACATATCAAGAATTACATAGCCAAGAAACTCACTACCTCAAAACATCTCATGAAGCATGTTATGACAACCAACGTATTAACAATTCATCATTAGTTGTTATTCAGTGAATTATTAAGCATTGTAATATTTTATATATTAATAAAATCTATTATTTTATCTATTTATTATTTTAGTAAATTTTAATTTATTTTTAGTTCAATTTTGAATATATATTAATTCATTTATAATTTGAATTACAAAAATATTGTAAGTACCGGATGATTAATGAGTGAAATCATTCAAATAAAACCAATTTCCACCGTTGAATGAATGATTTTAGTGAGTGTGATATGTGCTACATGAAGAAGTAAAAGTTAAATGACTGAAGTCACTCACTTATCCAATTCCTCTCCATAACAGCCTGATCGATAGACAAATAAATCATTCGTGTAATTTATTCAATTATGTAACTTAAAAACTTCATCCCAATTACACTAGTTTTTTATACTATCCGTGGACGATGGCCACCCTATACGTTACGCATTTGCGCCATTGGTCAATGAATCAAGGGCGCAACGTAGAGGTGGTCCAAAGGGTCCGTTAACTCTCCGACCAGTCAAAATTTCCAAAGGAGTCGATTGCTTTTTTGAGAGAGATTGCAGTAAGAGAAGAAGAAATAAGGTAAAAACAATGGATCAAAGAGTTTGTAAACAAGTGATCTACTCTAAGTCCATGAATGCACAACCATTCCCTTTTTCATAAACCTCAACCTGATCATCTGCAAATCCTCATAAGTATATTTGCCAAGCCTCCATTCCTTCTCATGTTTTAAATTTTCGGTAGCTCGATGTAACGTTAGTTTCTATATGCGTTACATCCTCGACTTGTCATGAACCAAATGCATGAGCTAATGTCTTTGCAATGGCTCTTAGTTAGGGGCACCCCATGTGGGAGGAACTCGAGTAGGAGTAACGGCCATAGGCATGCTCCGGATGTTGATATCGAGTGGATACGTTCGGTATTCGATGTCTAGTTCTTTAAAGATTCGAATCATCTCCTCAACAATCTTGCCTCTCCTCATCAATCTTTCTGTTATATCTTGATGGTTCATTTTGTGTTGCACCCAAACCGATAACTTTTGCGTGTTTAGATCATACATCTCCATTGGTACCACAATCGGGTTGGGGTACCAATGATCCTTGTTGCTCTCAACAACACTACATAACATCGATTGATATACTATTAATTCGAAGAAAAACATCAAATCATAAAGTGTTAAGTGAAACATGAACTTTTGTACCTTAGTATTCGTTGTTTGATGATCGCGATCTTGTCTGCTGGGGTGCCAACATGAATCAAGAAGTCGATTGTATCCGACATATCAGGACTACGATAAAAGTTACCGATGGATCTTGCCGCAAGAGTGTTGTTAGGATAATAAATCTTTTGATTGTCGGCTCTAAGAAAAATTGTGTTCATAATATTCATCTCCTCCACGATCATCTGAAATCAAAGTTAAATATTTAAGATTTAATGTACCAAATGTATAAACTAGCTTAAATTTGAATACGCTAGACCAATGAATTTAAAAGTCGCTTAAGATGTATTTGGAATGTATAAAGCCTCAAAGTTCGTATTAGTATAAGCTAGAGATTTAGTTTAATATTGTAATCATATAGTTTATAACCATATTTAATAAGTTATTTATTAATCAATTTATTGAAATAAGAAAAAAAGTTTAGGAGTTAACTATACCCATACTTCCAAAAATTTTCCTACTATGAGAACTTGTTTGAATCCAAACTATAACAAATGTAGCTAAAACAAATGAAGCTAATGCAATTTTAGTAATACGTTGTATTAAATTTTGAGAAGTTGCATTTGATCTTGAAACTTGTATTACGTACCTTAAGTAACATTTTTATTAAAAAATGCGCCATGTGAAATTTAATTAGACTTAAACATTTTTTTGTTAAATAATTTTTTTATTAAAAAACATAAAGTTTTTAAACATGGTGCCGTTAAAAGTCTATTACTGTCGTTATCCAACATGCATATCCCACTCATTTCTCCAAATCTATATGATACCTGAACTCCATCAATCTCACAACGATCGCCGACATCAAAAGGGTGTATCACAAACAAGAAGATGATGGACTCGAATATTGTTTTGCAAGTATTCCCGAATATAAACGCCACCACAACCAACTGAGAGCTAATGAGAACTAGAATTTTTGTAGTTGCAATGTTTAGGATCACAAGGCAGATGACCAAAATGACGATTGAAACCAACACATTCACCATCCGGTGTAGTTTGTTGACTGCCGTTTTTGTATCGTTTAGTGTCAAGGCAAGTGCTTTTCGTTCTCGGAAAGCACTAACCTATAAGAATCAAAACATAATCAAGTATCATTAAGTTGTAAGAATATTTCACAAGTAATAAATTTTTAAAAATTTTGAAGTTATATGTGTCAACTTTACTTACCACCCAATTCTTTAAGGCATTCTTCCCGACTCTTTCATCCTCTGGTGATGCTACCAACAATGACATGGTCTTCACAGCTTCATCTTCTCTCAAAAACCTCATCAAATCATCTATATAGATGTACCTAAATAAAGAAAATCACCTTCTACAGTTGAAGAAATTGTTATAAAATCATATGTAAAAGTTATAACCTGTTCAATAATTGTAAATCAACGAAGTTTTAATTAACTCATATATATGCAAAAAGTTCCAATTTTTTTTGTAAATGTACCTAGAAAAGTTTCAAAATTGTTTAAGAGAAATGCCAACGTATAACTTACTTGGATCGACGTCTGGTAACATTCATGAATATGTTCCTAGCCGCACGTTTCGCTTCGATCTCGCTTCGAATCTCCGTCCCGGGTTCATCATAGTAGGTACCTTGCAAATGCTCATCCAAAGTGGTCAAGGAGCCGTGGCGAATGATCTTCATCAACCTCTTCATGTTCCAAGCGGAAACATTCTCATGATTCAACCTATGCAAATGATCAATCGTTATCCCTTGATCTTTCCCCTCATGCTTCTTCGAACACCCTAAATTCCTATGCAACCTCCCACTCCCACTCCCACCCTTTCCTCTAAACGAATACCCCCCCATCTCCGAAAAACTCTTCTCCCCCATCTGATTATTATTATTATTATGGATCTCTACCAACGGCGGCCCCGATAGCGTCTCGATCACATACTGGTTAAACAGCGCGTCCTGAATGCGGTCGAAGAACTTGTTCACGTGGAACGACGACGCGAGAACTTTCACTATCAGCGTCTTGATCAGCCACAATGTGGTCGCCACAAGCATACACACCATGAACTTGTTGATCACCTCTAGAAGCGGGATGTGAAGCGCTTCAACCGCCTCATCGAATATCGAATTCCACGCGATCAGCACCCATAACAACCATATACAGTTCTGGACCGGTGTTCGAACCCCGTACACAAAATACAACAGCCGTTTCCTCAATAAAAAGTTCCTTTCGATGAAGAACACCGCGATTCGAACGCACCACCCCGAAACCAATCTACCACATATCAACACAAGGATCAAAAGCTCCCATTGCCACATGAAAAGACCCCGAAACGATCGTTGCTTCCATCGTGGAAATCGTACGGTGCACATCAATGATGTTAGGATTAACACAAGACTGATCCATTGAATGATAGTCATTGCGTCAAGCTTGTTGTTCTTCAAGTCACCAGGGTTGTCATCGTCGAACAGCGATTCGTCTTCGTCGTCGTTGTCCATTCGCCCCGGGGTGTGGCCCCCGGGCCTAAGATACGGGCTCGAAAACGGAACCTCGGGTGGATCCATGAGTCTTGATTGTTGAGTTTTGGTTCTCACCAAACTCGCTCGCCTCTGAAACGATGTGCATTTCAACACCTCACCAGTGGTTTCATTATCGGGTACGTAACTTAAGTTGCTCGGGACTCGCCTTTGACGCTGTTGGTTCATCAACCGCTGGTCGTCTTCATCGTCGTCGTCAGTTTCTGACGACGACGACTCTTTACCGTACCTGTTGGAAGCTAAATCATCGGTTTCGAAAGACTGTTTCGAATCCGAAACCCTTTGGTTGCTTCTGTTCACGCATTCGTTATCGACTACACCTCGAACGGGACTATCCGAACGATCGTTCCAGAACACGTAGCTCGAGTTTCGCATAAGGGTCGGATCTTTGTGCTCTTCTTTATCTTTATCGTCGATTTTGACGATGACGTCGTTGTGTGCATGCTGTTCATGTGGATCAAAGTTGATAGATTCCGATGAGTTTTTATGATTATCCATTGTAATAATATGTTAAAAATGAAATAAAAACAATGGGAAGAGGGTTGAAATTGGTGGGATTGATAATGATAATTAATTAATGACAATCAATTAATTATAAGATGATTTTGTTGTGGAAATTGTGGGTGGAGTTGATTAGAACGGAGAAATCCAGAGCAATATATATTCCTTAAGAGATGAAATATACAAATGATATTGCTCTGGATTCAACCATTCTGGAAAATGGCTTTTAGATCGAAAGGATTTGGTTCTGGTTTTAAGATATAAGAATGTTAATTCAAAGAATTGGGAAAACGTGAAGTTTTTATTTGGAAGTAGTTGTTATAAACCACCGGTTAAAACATGCATCTCCGATTGTCTCGCAATTACAGTGAATATTAATTATGATAAAAAAGAAGTAAAAAATAGTAGAAAAAGCCATGTGGAGAAAGAGTAAACAGGACGAGTAGGGGTAGGAAATTATAGCAGAAATTGATGTAATCGTCGACGGTGGAGATGAACAATATCTGTGTTTTGGTTCAAATTTGTTAACATGTTGATGTTAGAGCGTTTTAGTAGATAGATAGACGACACTGATGTTGTCACAATATAAAATGAATGCACGATGTAAAGGAGAGTGAAGCTCAAGAGAAAAAGATTTTGTACCCAACATGTATTAGCCACAACATTAGCTACTCTGCGATATTCAAGTTTTGTCACTTGAGAGATAGACAATCATACAATCGGATGAACAAATATGATAATATTGATAAACTTGCAAAAATTTGATAATACTTGCTTTCATACAATCAAATTGTTCATCACTACCATCGACACATACATATGAAGGCATATATAGCCCTAGAACCAACCACCAAGTTTCCTATTAACACATACTTGACCCTTATTTATATATTTACATACTAGACACAAACATAGACTTTTTATATATACATAAGATACCCAAACTAATATTTAGTTTATATATCAATACTCCCCCTTAAACTAAATATAGTTTAAATGAGGTCTTCAACTTGCTTGCCTTGCTTTCACAATAGAGTTGGTCCATCATCATCATAGATGAGATTGGATTCTTCCTGCTTGTCCTTCTCCTTGTTCTTCCATTTGGTGCATTTGTTTGCAAAATGACCAAGTTCTCCACATTCATAACATCTAAACTTGCTTCCATCTTTATTACCTTGACCCATGCCTTTTCCGCGTCCACTTTCTTCTTTGTTAGAGTTTCTACCTCGTCCTCTACCACGACCTTGATTGTTTGAACTTGCCATTAGAAGTTTCCCTTGATTATTAGCCTCCGGTTCATCTTGACTTTTAATGCGTTCTTCAAAGGTTATAATTCTTCCAACTGCTTCTTCAAATGGCATTGTATCAATTTCTTGATATTGCTCGATAGTTGCCATAATTGGTAGAAATTTCTTTGGGACCGAGTTAAGCAGTTTCCTTACAAGTACTTTATCTTTCAAAGTACCACCAAGACTTTGAAACTTGGCTTTTATACTACTTAACTTTCTCGCAAAGTCACTTACCCGTTCAGTTGTATTCATTTTCAAAGCCTCTAGTTCACTTCTCAATGTTTGTAAACGTGCTTTCTGAACTAGATCAGCTCCAAGGTATTTGACTTTGATAGAGTCCCAAACTTCCTTTGCAGTCGAGTAATGTGCAACTTGCATTAATACATCTTGAGGCAACGTTTGCAGTATCATCGCCTTAGTTGTATTAATCTTCTTTTCATCCATTGTTTCATTCTTTGCATCAACTGCATCCCAAAGACCATAGGCTTTTAAGATAGTTTCCATCAACAATGACCAAGAAGTGTAATTTGTTTCATTCAGTTTTGAATATTGAATTGAAATGTTTCCTTGTTCACGAGTTGATGTACTGCTTGATGCATTATCATGCTTTTTATCATCTGCCATTTCTTCTTTCTTTCTTGCTAGCGTGCTTGTGATCGGATGATCACTTCGTTGATCAAATAGATCAAAATATCTTGCTTGCTTCTGGCCAACTTGCTAACCAGTTTTGTCTTGCTCCTGACCAACTTGCTAATCAGGTTCTGACCTACTTGCTGATCAGATTCTTGCTGTTGCGAATTTGAGAAAAATTTTATCCAACGAACCTGCTAATTGGACTTGAATTTTGATCAATTCGCTATACTTGCTTTTGGCCTACTTGCTAACCAGATTTGATGTGCTCCTGGCCAACTTGCTAATCAGGTTTTTATGCACCAACTTGCTTTGACCAAATAGTGGTCTTTTATTGCAAAGTTGAATCAAAATGTGTTGTAAAATCGATTGAGAATATGAACGTGGAATAACAATCAATACAAAGATGATCTTAGAAAGAATAAACGTGAACAAGAAACTTCAAATGATTATTAGTGATTGAATGATTTCGGATCCCCTCACTGATTACAATAGGTCCTTATTTATAGCATCTAACTAACTCTAACTAACTCTCAACTTAAATTGAGAATTTACATAAAGGACCCTATACTATATCTTCCGAACGGAAGTAACCCTTCGGAAGATTTCCTACTAAACATATGTATACTTCGGAAGAAATCCAAAGTACACAACAATACCCTTCCGAAGCAAACATAACCTTCGGAAGATATCAACTTAGCTTCGGAAGAATATGTTAAGCTTCGAAAGAAGAAGACTTAACCTTCAGAAGTTCACTTGTTTTGGGTTTTAATACTTCACAATCTCCACCTTAAAATCCAAAACAAGATTTTAACCAACTCCCAATGCATCCAAGCAAAACTTGAACTTTCCACCAGGTAGAGACTTTGTAAACACATCCGCTGGATTCTCCAAAGTAGACACACCTTCCACTTTCACCTGCCCAGCATTCACCACATCCCTTATGAAGTGTAACTTCATATTAATGTGCTTTGTTCTCTCATGAAACATGCTGTTCTTTGACAACTGAACTGCACCCTGGTTATCACAGAATACCACTGAGCCTGCCACTTTGATTCCCAATTCAGAAACAAAACCATGTAGCCACATAGCTTCCTTGACTCCCTCAGTCAAAGCTATATACTCAGCCTCTGTTGTAGATAATGCCACCACATGCTGCAACTGAGCTTTCCAACTCACCAAGTTACCCAACACTTGAAATGCATACCCTGTAATAGATCTACCTCTATCCAGGTCCTTGGCAAAATCTGAATCCACATAACCAATAATCCTGTCAACCTTCTCATGTTCATGATGCCCAAACACTAAACCATAGTGCTTAGTACCCCTAAGATATCTCAAGATCCATTTTACAGCAACCCAATGAGCTTTCCCCGGATTTGACAAATACCTGCTGACTAAACTCACAGCATAACCAATATCCGGCCTTGTACAAACCATCAAGTACATCAAGCTCCCAAAAACATTGGCATAAGGTACTTTCTCCATATATTCAACTTCTTCATCTGACTTAGGACAATCAGAACTTGACAGTTTAATATGAGCACATATAAGAACAGTCACTGGCTTCACATCACCCATCCTATAGTTACTTAGCACCTTCTCCAAGTAAGACTTTTGAGACAGTCTCAAGACCCTGTTCTCTCTGTCCCTTGTAATCTCCATGCCCAATATCTTCTTTGCTTAACCTAGATCTTTCATCTCAAACTCTGACATCAACATTCTCTTAGTAGCTTCAACTTCCTCCAAGTCTGAGCAAGCCACCAACATGTCATCAACATACAACAACAAATACACAAATTTGTTCTCACTGTATTCTTTAAAATACACACAACTATCATAGCTGCTCCTGTTAAACCCATTAGTCACCATGTGTTCATCAAATCTTTTATACCACTGTCTAGGGGATTGCTTCAGCCCATACAAAGACTTCTTCAAGAGACATACCTTCTCTTCCTGCCCCTTTACCTCAAACCCCTCTGGCTGCTTCATATAGATAGTCTCATCCAGCTTCCCATGCAAAAATGCAGTCTTTACATCCAGCTGATGTAGCTCCATATCCATAGAAGCAGTCAATGACAGCATAACCCTGATAGATGAATGTTTCACCACATGTGAGAATATTTCATTATAATCCACACCTGGCTTCTGTGTAAACCCCTTAGCTACTAGTCTAGCCTTGTACCTAGGAGGTTCATGCTCAGAAATCCCATCTTTGAGTTTGAACAACCATTTACATGAAACAGGTTTGTGACCCTCAGGTTTATCAACCAACTCCCATGTGTCATTTTTATACAGAGATTCCATCTCTTCCTCCATGGCCTTACACCATTTATCACTTTCTTTCACAGAAATTGCCTCAGAATATGACAATGGTTCATAGATGCTTTCTTCTTCCGCAGCAACAAAGGCTAATGCAGACAAATCCATCCCCTCTCTATACCTGAGTGGAGGCACCACTTGTCTCCTCTGTCTATCTCTAGCCAACTGGTAATCATCCAAACCATCCCCTTGGCTACCAGAGGTACCTTGATCCATACCTTGATCACTCACACCCTGCTGCTCCACCTCAATCTGAACCCCACTCTGATCTTCAACCTTTGACTTCCCTTTTTCTAGAATGTCTTTGTACATAACATTCTCTTGAAAAACAACATCCCTGCTCACTATCACCTTAGGCCTGTCCCCTTCTAGCCTCCATAATCTATACCCTTTAACACCCTCAGGGTATCCTAGAAAGACACATTTACAAGCCCTAGGCTCCAACTTCCCTTGGCTAACATGAGCATAAGCCAAAGATCCAAACACCTTAAGTCCCCCATAGTCACCCTTTCTTCCTGACCATGTCTCCATAGGTATCTTCATGTCTAAAGCTGCTGATGGAGACCTATTGACCAAATATGCTGCAGTGGAAACAGCTTCAGCCCAGAACATCTTAGGTAAACCAGAACTAGCCAACATACACCTTACCTTTTCAAGTAAAGTTCTATTCATCCTCTCAGCCAGCCCATTCTGCTGAGGAGTCCCTGGCACAGTTCTATGTCTAGCAATACCATGAGTTTTACAAAACTGATTAAACTCATGACTGCAGAACTCCAACCCATTATCTGTTCTTAACTTCTTGACTTTCCTCTCAGTCTGAGTTTCCACAAGGACTTTCCATTCCTTGAATTTACTAAAAACATCACTCTTATTCTTCAGTACAACAACCCAAACTCTCCTAGAGAAATCATCAATCAAGGTCATAAAGTATCTAGCACCACCCAAAGAATCAACCTTAGCAGGACCCCATAAATCAGAATGAATGTATTCTAATATCCCACTTGTGACATGCCTGGCCTGTGAAAACTTTACTCTCTTGTGTTTACCAAGAATACAAGTTTCACAAAAACCAAAATCACAACTGCTCAACTCAGTCATTAGTTGCTGCTTATGCAACTCCACCAGTCCTTGATGACTGATGTGACCAAGCCTCCTATGCCACAACATAGCCTTAGAACTACTATCACCTGAGACAGATGCTACCTGAGATTCTACTACACCAGCACTATCTAACAAGTAGATATTATTTTCCCTTCTACTCCTAGACAATACTATCATTGATCCTTTCATCACCTTAGCCTTACCATCTCTAAGACTAACATGGTAACCAGAACTCTCCAATAGCCCTAAAGACAACAAACTTCTTTTAAGACTAGGAATATACCTTACATCATGAAGATCCACTTCCATACCACTCTTCAATTTCAGAGTCACAAGTCCATGACCCACAATCTTGCAAGGTCTATCATCCCCTAACTTCACTGATTCAAGATCTTCAATCTTCAGTTCTTTAAAGAACTCCTTCACAGGTGTCATATGATATGAGCACCCTGAATCCATAATCCACTCACCCTCCTTACCACCGTTTGTAACAGCCAACACATCTGCACTTTCATATCCATCAGAAGAATCATCATGTGCATTGTGTCCGGAATGAGTCTTTGATCCACTTGATTCACCCTTCTTTCTTTTCAAGTCAGGACAATCTTTCTTGAAATGCTTTTCTGATCAACACATATTACACCTCCTCTTGTACTTGGACCTGGACTTCGAGACACTTCTCTGCTTGAAGTTTCTTTGATCAGATCTTCCCCTGACTACCAAGCCCTCTCCACCATCTTCTTTATAATCAGTTCTCTTTTTCAATTCCTTTGAATTGAGAGCTGCTAGCACTTATTCCATGGTAAGTGTATCCCTACCATACATCAAAGTATCCACAAAGTGCTCATAAGATGATGGCAGAGATGTCAAGAATATGATTGCTCGGTCTTCATCCTCCAACACAACTTCGATGTTCTCAAGATCTAACACCAATTTGTTGAATTCATCAGTATGATCTTCAATTGATTTCCCAGGAGCCATTTGGAATGTGTACAACCGTTTCTTGAGATACAATCTGTTCGCAAGAGACTTCGTCATGTACAAACTTTCCAATTTTGACCAGACCCCTGCAGCAGACTTTTCCTTCGAGACCTCTCTGAGTACTCGATCCCCCAAGTTCAAGATGATTGAACTGTGTGTCTGTTCTAGCATCTCCTTCTTCTCCTTGTCCGACAACGTATCCGGAAACTTGGATTCTCCGGCCAAGGCATCTACCACTCGTTGGTGAACGAGCAATGCCCTCATCTTCAACCGCCATAACCCAAAGTCGTTCTTCCCGTCGAATTTCTCAACTTCAAACTTTGTTGACACCATCGTTGCCGCCGATCGATCTTTAATTGAATCTTGATTCTCAATTGAGCCACTAACCAGGCTCTGATACCAATTGTTGTAAAATCGATTGAGAATATGAACGCGGAATAACAATCAATACAAAGATGATCTTAGAAAGAATAAACGTGAACAAGAAACTTCAAATGATTATTAGTGATTGAATGATTTCGGATCCCCTCACTGATTACAATAGGTCCTTATTTATAGCATCTAACTAACTCTAACTAACTCTCAACTTAAATTGAGAATTTACATAAAGGACCCTATACTATATCTTTCGAACGGAAGTAACCCTTCGGAAGATTTTCTACTAAACATATGTATACTTCGGAAGAAATCCAAAGTACACAACAATACCCTTCCGAAGCAAACATAACCTTCGGAAGATATCAACTTAGCTTCGGAAGAATATGTTAAGCTTCGGAAGAAGAAGACTTAACCTTCGGAAGTTCACTTGTTTTGGGTTTTAATACTTCACAAAATGATTCTACTTGCACTTGCTATTTGAACAAATAATTGTTCGACTTGCTATTTGAACCAAAAGTTCAACTTGCTACAAACCAATAGGTTTGCTTACTTGCTATGAACCACAAGGGTTTGGTTTAACTTGCTATGAACCAAAAAGTTCAAAACTTGCTATTTTAACAAACCATGATGGATTCGAAACTTGCTCTTGCTATACTCAATGAACAACAAATATTCAGAGTTTAACTTGCTACGAACCACAATGGTTCTTGATTTTCTTGCTTTTTTAAAAAAATTCAAGGATTCAAATTGATCTTACAAACATTCAATTTGATCACCAGGCTTCTTGATTGCAATCGTGTTTTGATTTAACGAATTAAAACAAAACCGAAGTTCTTTGTTTCGTAATCGAAAATCAAAACGAATACTCGTCTCTTGCAATAAGAACACACTTTGTCTTTGTTTCGTTATCCAAACAACCTTGTTTTGTTTCGAATTCTCGCAACAAAACAGACAACAAAAACCCGCAAAATTGTATATGTTCTTTAAATTTAAACCACTCTCTTTTGGCTTTTGTTCACTTGAAACAGACCTGGGTCACAACCCTTCTGTTCTTTTCTTCTTTGATCAAAAGATTTTAATTTTGAAGGACAAAGACTAAAAATAGGCTTGCAAAATTAAACTTTGCAAAAGGATGGATACACGTGATCCTTGCTTATGATTCTTTAATGAATCAGATTGAAATTTTGATGCAGATGATTTGGAGTAAAAAAAACTAGAACTCAATTGTTTCTTTTCACAAATCCCAAGAGACCCTTACGTTTAATTTATTATCTTGTGTTTCGATTAGAACCAAAAAAAAAAATTTATCTTTTGTTCTTAATCTCGGTCCCTTTATCAATCCGATTAAACTATGAGTTACCTTTTACTTCTTTCTTCTGATCGATTGAATTGTACACAAAGACAAACAACGCTTTTGTTCCATATTCATTTCCATTTGGGTATTTATAATTTTTTATTCCATTTGGCAGTGAATTAAATTTGTGATAATATGGGCAGTCAACGTACAGTTAATTTGTTTTCATATTAGATGAAGTGAACAACCAATTCATTTGTTCCTATTTGATTAAGAAATTATTTTTCGATGATGTGTGCAGTGAACATCAAAATTATATGCCATAAGAGCATTCACAATGTATTCAACATCGATTTATAATGATTCAACTAAAACTCACTATCCATTAAACTTATATATCATTTTTCAAAACCTTCAACCTCGCATTCTTTACCTCTATCTTTATCTTACTCATAACCACTTATTTTATTATTATTTTTTGTACACTTACAAGAATTTGATAGAGGAGGAATTATCTTATAAATTTTATGGGTTACTATTGCAATTCTTTGTAGTTTGATGACAGGGTTTAGATGATGAATCTAGTTAAGATGTGTTTTTTGTTGGGTCAACTTAATTATTGACCCGGATAATGCCACGTGATTAATTATGGAGTTTGAATGGAAGATAAGTATGTTTATCTTATCTAGTTAGTTTAGTTTATGTTTATCTTTTGTTTGAATTTCAAGCACCTGAGTCGGCAACTTGCATTGCAAATTTTATTGGTCTTTAAATAGGATAGAAAGTCTTTAGTTTATGTATGAGTTTTTCTTCCAAGTTATTAATAAGAAGGTGTCGGGATTGTTGTTGGATCATAAGAGGCTGTTGCAACCAAAACCATATCACTTAGAAGATTTTGAGTACTACATACAAAGGACTTCCGAAGCCAAGTGTGGGACTTCCGAAGGAAGAAAGAGCTCTTCCGAAGTTTAAGTGTAAAATACACTTCCGAAGGAGAACTCCAACTTCCGAAGGTAAAGAAGCTACTTCCGAAGGTTCAAGACTTGAAGACAAAGTTCTGAAGTCAACTTTCGAAGTATAAAGAAGTCCTTAAAGCCTCGGAAGCATAGAAGCATCTTCCGAAGTATAAGTGGCTTCGAAAGAACTTGTTCTTCCGAAGCCAGTTAACCTTCGGAAGACACTTCTATTATCCAGTAGACATAAGTATGGTCTGTCTAACAGTCCGCTACAAATCTCTGAGATACTGCATGGCGTTTTCTCAAAAGCCATGTAGTTGACCATACTTTAATCTACTGTTTACCTTTTTATGTTAAGTACAGTTGCCATCTTTAGTTGGTGACAAAAGGTAAGTCATGGACATGTCATGACTACCATATCTTAGATAATACTTTATCTAAGATACCTTAACTATAGCATTGTAGTATATGCTTTAGTCGTAGGTTTCCAGCTGGTATCAAGTATAACCGGCTGTAGGATCTAGTATATATAGTTTCTCATTGTAACTCATGTTCTATGCTTGTAAGTGTCTTGTAATCTTGAGTTGAGAAGTAATATATACAAGTACCTTGAAAAATATTCCTGCTTGTTGCTTTGATTACTTATTATATTATTATCAACTCTTGTCAAAGGCATTGCTTCATCTTGTTTGAGTGATATTATAAGTGAGTTAGGCTCTTGATTGTGAGATCTTACCATCCTAATCAACCAGTTTTTCACTCCTCCTTATACCTCACTCAAAAATGGCCCTCATCAAATCTGAAGTTGAAATGGGAACGATGACCAAAGCTCCCATCATCGATCCTGAAAACTTCAGGTCTTGGAGCAGAAGAATGGAAGGCTTCATCAGATACCAGGATAGCAAGATGTGGCAGTCCATCGTTAATGGCCCGTACAAGCCAAAAGTTGCTGGTGGAAACGGTGCCATGATCGAGAAGGCTGTTGAAGACTACTCCGATGAAGACAGGAAGAAGCTCGACATTGACAGCAATGCTATGACTGTTCTCATGACTGCAATCCCAAACTCCATCATGGTGGGGTTTGAGCATTGCAAGTCAGCCAAAGAACTCTTTGATGCACTTGCTCAAATGTACTCGAGCTCTAATGATTCAAAGAAGGACTCACTGAAGCAGCAGTTCGAGAACTTCACCTATGTTGCTGGAGAAACTTTTAGCCAACAATATTTCAGGTATATGGATCTTATCTCCTCCCTCCAATCTGTGGGAATCACTCAAGAACTTAGAGACCTTACCAGAAAGTTCATGAGTGCTCTACCCAATGAGTGGACTTTCTACTGTGTCTCCATCAAGAGAACATAGAATTTAAACACTCTCACCATGACCGAACTCTATGGGATCCTTGATGGATACCGTTTGGAAATGGAAAGCAAGAAGGGTCACCAAGCAAGCAGACCCTTGAGCCTTCCTGCTAGCAACGCTTTAATGGTTGCTGAAGGCTCAGGTATCTCCCAGTCTCAGCAGTACCTGTCATACACCCAGCAGCCATCTTGTTCATCTGGGCCTTACATTACATTCCCTGAGACTCCAAGGTCTCATCAAGCTCAGCAAAGCTCCTTTCAGGAGGGCTGTGCGTTTGTCTCAGGGAGTGGACACTCCAATGATCATCAGTTTTGCTTTGATGATCTTGAGTGCTTCAGTCCAGATGACATAGAGTATGTGGACATTGTCCAGCAAATGGCTCTCCTTACCTACAGAGCGAAGAAGTTCTTTAAGAGAACTGGAAGGCAATTCCCTCAAAACCCAATCACTAGCAAGTTTGGGTTTGACAAGAGCAAGGCTAAGTGTTACAACTGTAACCAGCTTGGCCACTTTGCAAGGGAATGCAAGGCTCCCAAGTCCAACCCGGGAACCTCACAGGCCTCCACACATCCTTCTACACCAAAGCCCAATGGAAAGTCAACTGAAACTGCAGCTATGGCTCAAGAAGTTGATTGGAGCTTTATGGTTCAAGATGTGACTCCTGCTCAAGCACTCATGGCAGGAACAGATGAAAATAAGGTATATGAACATCTCTGTACCCCTGCTTGTATTGCTAAGGTTAAGTTGTACCAGGACTACAATATGGAAATTAAATCCGTTATTGAGTCTTTAAATGTGCTAAAATCTGACTTTAAAAGAGCTGAATCTGAGTACCAAAAGAAAATTGAGGAGTTAGAGAAAACTGTATCTCTTTTAAAACATGAACACACCAACTACAAGACTCAAATCAAGGATTTAATATCCAAATTGACTGAGGCTCAAGCCCAGCTTGTCACAGCTGAGGCTCAAGCCAGGAAGTATGCTATTGCTGAGCAAAACTTCCAAGCCATACTTGCATCATCCTCTCACTCCAAACTTTGTTATCAAAACAAAAGTGGGTTGGGAACCAATGAAATTGCTCCACCACACTCTTATGAGTCTGTAAGACAACCAAGATGTGGTACTAAAGAGCAAGAGGTTCCATCTGTTGACCCACCTTGTAAAGAGTCAAAGAATGATGCAACTGTGGAGACCATGTCCATCACAGGGAAGGAACAGGTAATTGAGCCCTCCCAGACCAATGATGATCAAACCCTGACCACCAAAGCCAGAAGAAGCAGGGCTAAAGCAGCCAGAAAAACTGCCAAGAAGGTGGCTGAATCCAAGCTGAAGATAGACCCAAAGCAAAAGGGTGTATTCATATCAGCAGGATTCCAGGTGGTTGGACCTTCTGATTCAGGAAAGGAGTATAATACCAGTACTCCTGTCCTACCAAAGGATCAGAAGTTAAAGGGAAAGGTTGCTAATGAGGAGAAAAAGAACAAGAAACAGCAACCCTCCAATCCCAGAAAATTAACATTGCATGCATAATGTGTGGTCTGCAAAACCACATGGCTAAAGATTGTTACTACAATCCTGCTAGCACACATTATGCAAATAATGTTAAAAGAGAAGGAGTCAGGGAAGGTTTCACATTTGGACCATATCAAATGGTTCAAGTGTTGAAAAAGGGAAAGCTTGTTTCCGAAGCAAGGCTTGTCTCGGAAGAAAACTCTTCTTCCGAGAGGAAAAAGGCTTCGGAAGTGAAAGCTGCAAAGACTCACAAAAGAGTCCCCTTGAAACCATCCCAGAAGAAGACTGCTTCGGAAGAAAAGGTGGTGAAGGTCTCTTCCGAAAAGAAAGAAGCTTCGGAAGAATGCCAAGCTACAAAAGCTTCATCAAGCTCATCTTCTATGATCAACCAAGGGATGGAATGGAAGATCAAGGAAGATGCTGTAGCCCAAACCTCTTCTTCAAAGACATCCATTGAACCCCCATGCATAAATTTTGGTTCAATCATGTCACTTTCATTGGAAGAACCCAAGACCAAAAAGGCTTGGGTTTCCAATCAAAACTAATTATCTCACCTTATGTGCAGGGACATCCATATGACAAGAATAACAACATTTGGATTGTAGATAGTGGATGCTCCAGGCACATGACAGGGAACAGATCTCTCCTTCAACAATTTCAACATTATGATGGAGGTCCTGTCCAGTTTGGAGGTGAGGCCGGAGGATATATTTCTGGCAGAGGAAGTATATCCAACGGAAAGTTAAAAGTTGACAAAGTTAATTTTGTCAAACAGCTTGAACACAACCTGTTAAGTGTTTCTCAGTTTTGTGATCAAAAGCATCAAATGCTTTTCACAGAACATGAGTGCATCATCCTCAAACCTGGGATGACAATTCCTCAGGAATTGGTGCTTCTTAGATCTCCCAGGAGAGGGGATATGTACAAGCTTGATATGAACAATGCTTCCCCAATGGGAGAAGTATCATGCTTTCTTTCCAAAGCTGATAGTGATGAGTCAACACTGTGGCATAAACGAATGTGTCATGTCAATTTTAAGACAATGAATAAATTGGCTAAAAATAACTTGGTACATGGTTTGCCTAAAAAGGAATTTTTCTGCAAAGATAACTGTGTTGCATGCCTGAAAGGGAAACAACACAGGTCTTCTCATAAATCCAAAGTTGTTAACTCTATCACTACTCCATTACACTTATTGCACATGGATCTATTTGGTCCCACAAGTATAATGAGCATTGGAAGGAAATCATATTGCCTTGTGATAGTTGATGATTTTACTAGATTTACATGGGTATTCTTTTTAAGAACTAAAGATGAAACTGCTGAAACTTTAAAATCTTTTATTCTTAAAATAGAAAATCAAGTTGATCACAAGGTTAAAATAATTAGAAGTGATCAAGGGACTGAGTTTAAGAACTTTGTTCTTGACTCATTCTGTAACTCAAAAGGGATTGCCAGACAATACAGTGCTCCTAGAACTCCTCAACAAAATGGTGTTGCTGAGAGGAGAAATAGGACACTTATTGAGGCTGCTCGGACTATGTTAGCTGATTCAAAGCTGCCTCTAACATTCTGGGCAGAGGCAGTCAGCACTGCATGCTATGTGCAGAACAGAGTTCTTGTAGTAAAGCCACATGGAAAGACCCCTTATGAGCTATGGAACAAGAGGCCACCGTTCATTGCCTTTCTAAGGTCCTTTGGCAGCAGGTGTACCATACTTAACACAAAAGACAATTTAGCAAAATTTGCTGAAAAGTCAGATGATGCCATCTTTGTTGGATATTCCTCCCATTCTAAAGCTTACAGGGTTTATAACATTAAAAACCAACAATTTGAGGAATCCTCCAACATTGTAGTTAATGAGCACACTCCTTGTGTTAGGGGGAATGGCCCTGATCATATTTTTGATTTAGAATTGTTTCCAAACTATTCTAAACCATCTTGTGAGAATGTTTCAGCTGGAACAGGTGCTCAAGGCAATTCTGATGAAGATCAACTATTTGAGCTTCCCAGACCTGCTCCAAGTTCTCCAAGAACAACAAATCAAGTTCCTACTATTGAAAGATCTGACAGTATAACCATTTCAAGAAATAGTGGAACTTCAACAAGGGACTCACCTGATGATCTTCAAGTCTCCTCAGGTGATCCTACACAACACCAAGCTGATGGAAGCAGCATTTTGAAGGAACAGGCAACTGTTAATGATGCTTCACAGCAAAGAAATGATGATGTTTCTCTTTCATTCAATCAGTCCTCATTGAATGAGATTGAAACAACAGCTGGACCAAGTATTCAAGCTCTAGAGCAAAATATGTCCAACTTGGACCTATCTTTGCAGCTGGAGGTAATTCCAAGACTCAGAATTCACAATACTCATCCAGCTGAAAACATCATAGGGGAAGTCTCTGAGGGTGTGAGAACAAGGGGACAAACTCACAATGGGAATGTCTGCTTGTACTCAAGCTTCTTATCCCAAATGGAACCCAAGAAGGTGGAAGATGCCTTAAAGGATAGTAGCTGGGTTGAATCAATGCAAGAGGAGCTGCTTCAATTCAAAAGACAAAAGGTTTGGAACCTATGTCCGCTACCATCTGGTCAAGTACCTATAGGCACCAAGTGGGTTTTCAGAAACAAAAGAGATGACAGAGGCTTGATTATCAAGAACAAGGCAAGACTGGTGGTTCAAGGATACACTCAAGAGGAAGGAATTGATTATACTGATGTTTTTGCACCTGTTGCAAGACTTGAGGCAGTTAGGATCTTCCTTGCTTATGCTGCATCCAAGAATTTCACTGTCTACCAGCTTGATGTCAAGTGTGCCTTTCTATATGGGGATATAGATAGGGAAGTCTATGTATGCCAGCCTCCAGGATTTGAAGACCCACAGCATCCAAACTATGTGTGCAAATTGGATAAAGCTCTATATGGGCTACACCAAGCACCTAGGCTGTGGTATGAGATATTGTCTCAATTTCTTCTGAAGAATGGCTATACTAGAGTAACCATTGACAAGACTCTCTTCATCAGAAAGTCTGGGAAAGACATTTTGCTAGTTCAAGTCTATGTCGATGACATCATATTTGGTTCTTCAAATGACCAAATGTGCAAAGACTTTGAGAGCATTATGAAGAAGAAGTTCGAAATGAGTTCTATGGGAAAAATGGACTTTTTCCTTGGAATTCAGGTAAAGCAACTGAAGGAAGGGTTTTTCATCAATCAATCTAAGTATGTCAATGATATCTTAGAGAGATTTGATATGAAGGATTGTAAAGCAGCAAAGACACCTATACCCAGAAACCATGATTTATGCCCTGATTCTGAGGGAGAGGATACTGATCAACATCAGTATAGAGCAATCATTGGTTCTCTGATGTATCTCACAGCAAGTAGACCTGATATCATGTTTGCAACCTGCATTTGTGCAAGATATCAGGCTGCTCCAAAGGTGTCTCACCTAATTGCTGTCAAGAGAATCCTCAGATACCTCAAAGGAGCATTAGGTCTCTGGTATCCAAGAAATAGTGATTTTAATCTCTATGGTTACTCTGACAGTGATTATGGTGGCTGCAACATCAACAAGAAATCAACATCAGGTGGATGTCAATTTCTTGGTGGAAGGATCATCTCATGGCAATGCAAAAAGCAATCCTGTGTCTCTACATCAACTGCTGAAGCTGAATACATTGCTGCTGCAAGTTGCTGTGCTCAGCTGCTGTGGATTCAAAACCAGATGATTGACTATGGATTCAACTTCATGAGCACTCCTATCCACATTGACAACAACAGTGCTATATCCATCACTGAAAATCCAGTAAAGCACTCAAAGACAAAGCATATTGACATCAGGTATCATTTCATTAGAGATATTCATGAGAAAAATCTTATCAAACTAATCAAAGTTGATTCAAATGAACAATATGCTGATTTGTTCACCAAAGCATTTGATGAACAAAGATTTAAGTATCTCATTACAGCTATTGGGATGATAAACATTGACTAGTTAATCTCAATTGAAAACCTTTTCAATATATAAAGTCTTATGTCAATACAATCTAAGCCCTGTTACAAAAGATCCTTTCTTATTTAACTAAGTATAAGTTCTTCCGAAGAGAAATTTGCCTTCGGAAAATATCTAGTATAACTTCCGAAGCAAATTTCTCATAGGATAATTTCTTCTCGGAAGTGTACTAAGTCTCGGAAGAAGCGATTGAGGTAATCTCAGATCTACTTCCGAAGCACTTAATACTCTCCACTGAAAGCAACATGTATCTTCGGAAGCAATTTATTTACCTTCGGAAGTACATTTGCCTTCGGAAGAACTTTACCTTCGGAAATACCTTATACTCGGAAGAAGGATTTACTGTGTAACGGAAATCTTTTGGGCCCACTCTGTAAAAAGTAAAGATTTTGTTAATGATGTCGGATTATTTAAATGGCTTAACCTTACCGCCCCTGTCACATCATCCTCTGAACCCTCACATCATCTTATCCAAACCACCCTTTAAACCGCCATTTCACCCATTTAAATACTTCCGGTTAATCACTTACACTCTTTTTACCAAATTCACTGCCCTAAAAGCTTTCTTCTTCTCCAATTTACCTCTCTCTCAAGAACTTTTCCTCTGCTATCTTTCTCAATGGCTCTAAACCCTCAGCACAACCAGGTCGCACTCCTTGACTCTTCAAGGGATGCTGACTTCTCTGATATTATCTCTTTTTTAGCACAATCTTCATACTACACAGCACTGACAGTAAACCCTACCATTTACACCAACCAAATGTCCGAATTCTGAGCAAATGGTCGGATTGAAACCCTAAATGGGGTTTGCAGGATCGGGTTTTGTCACTTAACACTTGTATTTCTCTCAAACTCACTTATAATAGTCACTCAAACAAGATGAAGCAATGTCTTTTACAAGAGTTGATAATAATATAATAAGTAATCAAAGCAACAAGCAGAAATATTTTCAAGGTACTTGTATATATTACTTCTCAACTCAAGATTACAAGACACTTACAAGCATGCAACATGAGTTACAATGAGAAACTATATATACTAGATCCTACAGCCGGTTATACTTGATACCAGCTAGAAACCTAAGACTAAAGCATATACTACAATGCTATAGTTAAGGTATCTTAGATAAAGTATTATCTAAGATATGGTAGTCATGACATGTCCATGACTTACCTTTTGTCACCAACTAAAGATGGCAACTGTACTTAACATAAAAAGGTAAACAGTAGATTAAAGTATGGTCAACTACATGGCTTTTGAGAAAACGCCATGCAGTATCTCAGAGGTTTGCAACGGACTGTCAGACAGACCATACTTATGTCTACTGGATAATAGAAGTGTCTTCCGAAGGTTAACTGGCTTCGGAAGAACAAGTTCTTCCGAAGCCACTTATACTTCGGAAGATGCTTCTATGCTTCCGAGGCTTTAAGGACTTCTTTATTCTTTGGAAGTTGACTTCAGATCTTTGTCTTCAAGTCTTGAACCTTCGGAAGTAGCTTCTTTACCTTCGGAAGTTGGAGTTCTCCTTCGGAAGTGTATTTTACACTTAGACTTCGGAAGAACTCTTTCTTCCTTCGGAAGTCCCACACTTGGCTTCGGAAGTCCTTTGTATGTAGTACTCAAAATCTTCTAAGTGATATGGTTTTGGTTGCAACAGCCTCTTATAATCCAACAAACTCCCCCTAGGCTGATGCTACCAAAACTTCACTTATCTCTACTTCTCAAAGTTTTCAGCACCAGGGACAAAAGATATTTGTCTGTCTCTCTGTTCTTCCCGAAAGTAGTGCTAAGAAGCTTGTACAAGTCATTCGTGGACAGGAGATCCAGTCTATCACTTTGAATGACATGCACCCTTTGTTGTGACCCCCTGAAGAGAGTTAGTTGACGGGAGTTGTAGTCATACTCCCATCTAACTATGGACTCAAGTTCAGGACCTTCAACCATTTGAAGAAAGGCTTTGCCTTTGGTTGCTGATCCTTTCCTTTCCTCCTCCTCTCTCCGTTTTGACTCCTCTTGACCTTGCTTCTTGCAGTGAGCTCGGCCATGTGAAGGCTGCCTAGATGATTTCTGATGTGAGCGGCTACTTTGGAGTTTGAGGGGTTGGAGAATGGTTTCTCTGCTAACTCAGCAATATCAAATCTGCTTAAGTGTAGCAGAGATGAGGCATTCAGCCTGTTAATCTCACCATTCTCTCTCTCAACAACAAAGTTGTGAGAAGAGTCTTCGAACCTCCACTGGACTATCTTCTTTTGGGTACAAGAGATTGTCTTGGTACCCTATCTCCTTTCTTTGTGTCCAGCAGAGTCACCAGCCTTCTCCTCAGCTTCTTTTCTTCCTCATTCAATGTATCTGAATTGAGGCCAAAGAGTCTTGCGGCTTGGTCCAAAGTTCCTCTTGGCAGATCAAGAAACTCATCTCTTGTGAGGGAACTTGAGGATCCATCAACATAAGTCAGGTTGACTGTATCCTCCTCACATGAGATGTCGCTCAGAGTAGTGCAGTTGATGAGCTTGGTTTTGATCTCCTTGAATTCCTCCATTGAGAGATGTTTGGAAGGCTAAGGGGATGGTTTGATTGGTTGTTGGGTAGGTTTAGGAGGTTGGGTTCTGGGTAAGGCTTTAGGTTGGATGATGGGTAGTTTAGGTGGTTGAGGTGAGGGAGTTGGTAGATGGGAGGTGTAGGTTCAGGGGTGAAAGGTTCAGGTTCAGTTTGATTGAAGGGAAGGGAAAGGGTATTGGTTCAGGTTGATGTTGGGTTTTGGATATTTGGCTGAGGGTGGCTTTGAAGGTCATCCCCTGTCCCCTTCTATACATCTCCTTTCTTCTCCCTGCACGAATGTCAGCCTTGATGTCACTGACATGTCGTTGGAGAGTCTTCTCAGACATTGGACCCACTTGCCTGCCAGAGAAGCGTGAGCTTTAAGATAGTTCTTCATCCAAGCTTTGTCACCTATTCTTTGGGCGGCAGACAGTCCAGCCTCTTCTTCCTTCTTCTTCTTCTCTACCAGCTTCTCCCTTGCAGCTCTCTTTCTCTCCTTCTCCATTTGATCTTGCTCTTTGTTAAAGAGCCACAAGATCGTGTCACTGTTGTGTGGAGACAACTCCTCTTGAGAGAATCCTCTAGAGAGTAGGAAAGTGATCCTTTCTCTCCTGAGCTGCAGATCAGCTTCTCTTCTTTTCTCAGCCTTTCTTCTTCCAAGGCCAACCTTGCAGCTTCTTCTTTTTGCTGTTTTTGCAGCAAGGTTGCCTTTTCAAGCTCTATCAGCTCCTCTAATGGTAGCAGGAGTACATCTTCCGAGGCAGCCCCTAGACTGACAAGTCTATCAATTACCTCCACCCTTCTTCTATTGTTGATTGCCTCTTGGTTGGCTGCAGCTGCTTTTGAACTTGCAGCTAACAGTTTCCCAGTTGGCAGTCTTCCTTTCCTTTTAAGTTTCTCCAGCCTTCTTCTTCCTGAAGCTCTTCCGAAGTCATCTTCCTTTTGCCTTTAATGTCGGAAGTGCTAGACTTTGGTGGTTCTTGGGTAGAAGATTCAGGTTGGATGGTGGTGGAGGTAGGAGCTGAGGTCAATGCAGATGTAATGGCTAGTGGTTGGCTGAGAAAGAAAGTCCTCCCTATTAACCTCAGATGCAAGTTCCAGAATTGCATCTGTGACTATTAGATCATCGGAAAGAGAGAACAGTCCTTCCGCAGCAGCAATTTCAGCTTCGGAAGTTTGAGTTGGTTCTTCCGAGGCTTCGAATTGTGCTTCGGAAGCCTGTGAAAACACACCTTCTGTCCCAACTATTTCAGTTGCTGGGCATCAGTCCTAGTTTCCCCTTCGAAATCAATCTCAGGTTCCACTTGGGCCTTAGGTTGACCAACTTCCTCAACAGTGGTAGGAGGTGCATTCAACCTCTGAAGCTCTTGAGCTCCAAAGTATATCACAGACATATCCGGACTAGGTTGATCAATGAGGGACTTAAAAGGAACTTGTTGAAGATCCTATTTAGATCCTGAAGCATCCTTTGATCCACTTGAAACACAACTGGAGGAGGCTCAGGGAAGATGGCAGCTTGTTGTTTGAGCTCAAAGAAGTGAGAGCTTGACTGATGGAATCCTGTCTTTGACTTAGTTCCTCAACATTTTCTCCCCTTTTTGGTAGCATCATCTTGAGAGGTAGATGAGCTAGAGGAAGAGGTCAAGGAGACTTGAACGGGTACATGCCTAACAGATCTCTCAATCTGTTTCTCAGCTAGTTTGACCTTGAGACTTTCAATCTCAAGTTGCTGAGTGGCAGACCTATCCTCTAAAGTCTTAACCTTTGATTCAAGGTTTGAGACTTTAGAAAGTAGGTCTCTTATTGTGAGTTGCATTCTTCCCTCATCTTCTTTGGAAGAATCACGGGGAGATGAGGTAACATACCTAGTATGTTCATCCTCACCACCAGATGTGGTTTCTTGGCACCCTGGTTTCCCTTGCACAATGATGTCTCTTTCAGAGGCATCATAGGGCATGGTTGCCGTAGATTCAGTCTGACTATTGTTACCACTGTCCTGAGGATCCAATGAGGCTCCTTCAGTAGTGGCAGCTGAATCTACATGAGTCCCCTCCACATCAGTGGGACTCACCTCAGTGGGCTTTGCTGGTGTGGGCTAGAGACAAGAGGTTTCTCTAGGCTCTGTTGATCCTTAATGGGGTGTTGTGGATCAACTTCATTGCCTTGGAGAGACATAGTCTCTTCACCAGCTCCGGTCAATAGGTCAGTAAAAGAGAAGGAATGAAGACCTAAGGACCCGGGACTTTGATCAATGTCAAAAGGCATTGAGCTGTCCCTTGGTGGCTGCTCAGGGGAGTATAGAGACTCACCTGAGGGCTATCAGCTGGGGTTAGGGCTTATGGGTCATGGGTCTGAGACTGAGGAGACTCAAGACCCATATTGAGGTCAATAGTGAAGGATTGGGGGACCTCTGGCTGAGTGGGAGCCCCTTGTTCCACTCTAGCCTTTTTGGTTTGAAGAGGAGGGGCTTGTTCAATCAGAGTAGATTGAACAAGGGTTCGTTTGGTACGTCTCTGATAGGTGACTTTTATTGGAGGAGAAGGTAGATTTGGAATGGTGAGGGTAGTTGCTGGTGTGGGTTCATCACCTGTGGGGATAACAGGGATGTCACCAGGAGCCATTGGCTCAATCATACCTGGAAGTAGTGCGGTATCCCTTCCAGTGTAGTTGGTAGACACTCTCTTCAAAACTTTGAAGATGGTCGGCCTCATTTGAGGAGCAGACAGAGCAGCTGCACAGACAAGCTTACTCTGATCTAGCTCGCAGTTGATTATGTGCTGTAGAAATCTGGGATACATAAAGAATGTGTCCCTTTGCAGATTCCCATGAGGTTAGTCAGCACAAACCTGGAGTAGTTGAAGCGCAAGCCTTGTACCAACCCATGAACTAGGCACCCGAGTTCATAGGGAATTTGATCCCATCCCCCGGATTTGTTAGATAAGCAGTGAAGAACCAACATGTAGCAGGAACTTCCACTTGTAGGAGAAGTTGAATTTGTAGACTGTAGACCTGCTTACATCTCCACCGTATCCCATTTGGAGATAAGAGTTATCTAACTCAGACTTGGGGAATTCCGTCGGTGCGCCTTCATCATGGAGCTCAAGATGCTCCCTGATGATTTGTTCAGTAACGACCAACTCTTGGCCACAACACTTGACCTGATAGCACGAACCCCATTTAGGGTTTCAACCCGACTATTTGCCCAGAATTCGGACAATTGGTTGGTGTAAATGGTAGGGTTTACAGTCAGTGCTGTTGTAGTATGAAGATGGGCTAAGGGCTAAGAAAGAGATAATATCAGAGAAGTCAGCATCCCTTGAAGAGTCAAGGAGTGCGACTTGGTTGTGCTGAGGGTTTAGAGCCATTTGAAAATAGTAGCAGAGGAAAAGTTCTTGAGAGAGAGGTAATTGGGAGAAGAAGAAAGCTTTTAGGGCAGTGAATTTGGTAAAAAGAGTGTAAGTGATTAACCGGAAGTATTTAAATGGTGTGAAATGGCGGTTTAAGGGTGGTTTGGATAGATGATGATGTGAGGGTTCAGAGGATGATGTGACAGGGCGGTGTAAGGTTAAGCCATTTAAATAATCCGACATCATTAACAAAATCTTTACTTTTTACAGAGTGGGGCCCAAAAGATTTCCGTTACACAGTAAAATCCTTCTTCCGAGTATAAGGTATTCCGAAGGTAAAGTTCTTCCGAAGGCAAATGTACTTCCGAAGGTAAATAAATTGCTTCCGAAGATACATGTTGCTTTCAAGTGGAGAGATTAAGTGCTTCGGAAGTAGATCTGAGATTACCTCAATCGCTTCTTCCGAGACTTAGTACACTTCCGAGAAGAAAATTATCCTATGAGAAATTTGCTTCGGAAGTTATGTAGATATCTTCCGAAGGCAAGTTTCTCTTCGGAAGAACTTATACTTTTTAATAAGAAAGGATCTTTTGTAACAGGGCTTAGATGTATTGACATAAGACTTTACATATTGAAAAGGTTTTCAATTGAGATGAATAGTCAATGTTTATCATCCAATAGCTGTATAAGATACTTAAATCTTTGTTCATCAAATGCTTTGGTGAACAAATCAGCATATTGTTCATTTGAATCGACTTTGACTAGTTTGATAAGATTTTTCTCATGAATATCTCTAATGAAATGATACCTGATGTCAATGTGCTTTGTCTTTGAGTGCTTTACTGGATTTTCTGTGAGGATATAGCACTGTTTATGTCAATGTGGATAGGAGTGCTCATGAAGTTGAATCCATAGTCAATCATCTGGTTTTGAATCCACAGCAGCTGAGCACAGCAACTTGCAGCAGCAATGTATTCAGCTTCAGCAGTTGATGTAGAGAACACAGGATTGCTTTTTGCATTGCCATGAGATGATCCTTCACCAAGAAATTGACATCCACCTGATGTTGATTTCTTGTTGATGTTGCAGCCACCATAATCACTGTCAGAGTAACCATAGAGATTAAAATCACTATTTCTTGGATACCAGAGACTAACTTAGGTGCTCCTTTGAGGTATCTGAGGATTCTCTTGACAGCAATTAGGTGAGACACCTTGGAGCAGCCTGATATCTTGCACCAATGCAGGTGCAAACATGATATCAGTCTTACTTTGCTGTAAGATACATCAAAGAGAACCCAATGATTGCTCTATATGATGTTGATCAGTATCTCCCCCTCAGAGTCAGGGCATAAATCATGTTTCTGGGTATGGGTGTCTTTGCTTGCTGTACAACCTTCCTATTAAAATCTCTATAAGATATCATTGACATTACTTAGGATTGATGCATCGAAAAACCCTTCCTTCAGTTGCTTTACCTGAATTCCAAGGAAAAAGTCCATTTTTCCCATAGAACTCATTTCGAACTTCTTCTTCATAATGCTCTCAAAGTCTTTGCACATTTGGTCATTTGAAGAACCAAATATGATGTCATCGACATAGACTTGAACTAGCAAAATGTCTTTCCCAGACTTTCTGATGAAGAGAGTCTTGTCAATGGTTCCTCTAGTATAACCATTCTTCAGAAGAAATTGAGACAATCTCTACACCACAGCCTAGGTGCTTGGTGCAGCCCATATAGAGCTTTATCCAACTTGCACACATAGTTTGGATGCTGTGGGTCTTCAAATCCTGGAGGCTGGCATACATAGACTTCCCTATCTATATCCCCATATAGAAAGGCACACTTGACATCAAGCTGGTAGACAGTGAAATTCTTGGATGCAGCATAAGCAAGAAAGATCCTAACTGCCTCAAGTCTTGCAACAGGTGCAAAGACATCAGTATAATCAATTCCTTCCTCTTGAGTGTATCCTTGAACCACCAGTTTGCCTTGTTCTGATAATCAAGCCTCTGTCATCTCTTTTGTTTCTGAAACCCACTTGGTGCCTATAGGTACTTGACCAGATGGTAGCGGACATAGGTTCCAAACCTTCTGTCTTTTGAATTGAAGCAGCTCCTCTTGCATTGATTCAACCCAGCTACTATCCTTTCAAGCATCTTCCACCTTCTTGGGTTCCATTTGGGATAAAAAGCATGAGTACAAACAGACATTCCCATTGTGAGTTTGTCCCCCTTGTTCTCACCCCCTCAGAGACTTCCCCTATGATGTTTTCAGCTGGATGAGTATTGTGAATTCTAGTCTTGGAATTACCTCCAGTTGCAAAGATAGGTCCAAGTTGGACATATTTTGCTCGGGAGCTTGAATACTTGGTCCAGCTGTTGTTTCAATCTCATTCAATGAGGACTGATTGAATGAAAGAGAAACATCATCATTTCTTTGCTGTGAAGCATCATTAACAGTTGCCTGTTCCTTCAAAATGCTGCTTCCATCAGCTTGGTGTTGTGTAGGATCACCTGAGGAGACTTGAAGATCATCAGGTGAGTCCCTTGTTGAAGTTCCACTATTTCTTGAAATGGTTATACTGTCAGATCTTTCAATAGTAGGAACTTGATTTGTTTGTTCTTGGAGAACTTGGAGCAGGTCTGGGAAGCTCAAACAGTTGATCTTCATCAGAATTGCCTTGAGCACCTGTTCCAGCTGAAACATTCTCACAAGATGGTTTAGAATAGTTTGGAAACAATTCTAAATCAAAATGATCAGGGCCATTTCCCCTAACACAAGGAGTGTGCTCATTAACTACAATGTTGGAGGATTCCTCAAATTGTTGGTTTTTAATATTATAAACCCTGTAAGCTTTAGAATGGGAGGAATATCCAACAAAGATAGCATCATCTGACTTTTCAGCAAATTTTGCTAAATTGTCTTTTGTGTTAAGTATGGTACACCTGCTGCCAAAGGACCTTAGAAAGCCAATGAACGGTGGCCTCTTGTTCCATAGCTCATAAGGGGTCTTTCCATGTGGCTTTACTACAAGAACTCTGTTCTGCACATAGCATGCAGTGCTGACTGCCTCTGCCCAGAATGTTAGAGGCAGCTTTGAATCAGCTAACATAGTCCGAGCAGCCTCAATAAGTGTCCTATTTCTCCTCTCAGCAACACCATTTTGTTGAGGAGTTTCTAGGAGCACTGTATTGTCTGGCAATCCCTTTTGAGTTACAGAATGAGTCAAGAACAAAGTTCTTAAACTCAGTCCCTTGATCACTTCTAATTATTTTAACCTTGTGATCACTTGATTTTCTATTTTAAGAATAAAAGATTTCAAAGTTTCAGCAGTTTTCATCTTTAGTTCTTAAAAAAATACCCATGTAAATCTAGTAAAATCATCACTACACAAGGCAATATGATTTCCTTCCAATGCTCATTATACTTGTGGGACCAAATAGATCCATGTGCAATAAGTGTAATGGAGTAGTGATAGAGTTAACAACTTGGATTTATGAGAAGACCTGTGTTGTTTCCCTTTCAGGCAAGCAACACAGTTATCTTTGCAGAAAAATTCCTTTTTAGGCAAACCATGTACCAAGTTATTTTTAGCCATTTATTCATTGTCTTAAAATTGACATGACACATTCGTTTATGCCATAGTGTTGACTCATCACTATCAGTTTTGGAAAGAAAGCATGATACTTCTCCCATTGGGGAAGCATTGTTCATATCAAGCTTGTACATATCCCCTCTCCTCCTGGAGATCTAAGAAGCACCAATTCCTGAGGAATTGTCATCCCAGGTTTGAGGATGATGCACTCATGTTCTGTGAAAGCATTTGATGCTTTTGATCACAAAACTGAGAACACTTAACAGGTTGTGTTCAAGCTGTTTGACAAAATTAACTTTGTCAACTTTTAACTTTCCGTTGGATATACTTCCTCTGCCAGAAATATATCCTCCGGCCTCACCTCCAAACTGGACGGACCTCCATCATAATGTTGAAATTGTTGAAGGAGAGATCTGTTCCCTGTCATGTGCCTGGAGCATCCACTATCTACAATCCAAATGTTGTTATTCTTGTCATATGGATGTCCCTGCACATAAGGTGAGATAATTAGTTTTGATTGGAAACCCAAGCCTTATTGGTCTTGGGTTCTTCCAGTGAGAGTGACATGATTGAACCAAAATTTATGCATGGGGGTTCAATGATGTCTTTGAAGAAGAGGTTTGGGCTACAGCATCTTCCTTGATCTTCCATTCCATCCCTTGGTTGATCATAGAAGATGAGCTTGATGAAGCTTTTGTAGCTTGGCATTCTTCCGAAGCTTCTTTCTTTTCGGAAGAGACCTTCACCACCTTTTCTTCCGAAGCAGTCTTCTTCTGGGATGGTTTCAAAGGGACTCTTTTGTGAGTCTTTGCAGCTTTCACTTCCGAAGCCTTTTTCCTCTCGGAAGAAGAATTTTTTTCCGAGACAAGCCTTGCTTCGGAAACAAGCTTTCCCTTTTTCAACACTTGAACCATCTGATATGGTCCAAATGTGAAACCTTCCTGACTCCTTCTCTTTTAACATTATTTGCATAATGTGTGCTAGCAGGATTGTAGTAACAATCTTTAGCCATGTGGTTTTGCAGACCACACATTATGCATGCAATGTTAATTTTCTGGGAATTGGAGGGTTGCTGTTTCTTGTTCTTTTTCTCCTCATCAGCAACCTTTCCCTTTAACTTCTGATCCTTTGGTAGGATAGGAGTACTGGTATTATACTCCTTTCCTGAATCAGAAGGTCCAACCACCTGGAATCCTGCTGATATGAATACACCCTTTTGCTTTGGGTCTATCTTCAGCTTGGATTCAGCCACCTTCTGGCAGTTTTTCTGGCTGCTTTAGCCCTGCTTCTTCTGGCTTTGGTGGTCAGGGATTGATCATCATTGGTCTGGGAGGGCTCAATTACCTGTTCCTTCCCTGTGATGGTCATGGTCTCCATAGTTGCATCACTCTTTGACTCTTTACAAGGTGGGTCAACAGATGGAACCTCTTGCTCTTCAGTACCACATCTTGGTTGTCTTACAGACTCATAAGAGTGTGGTGGAGCAATTTCATTGGTTCCCAACCCACTTTTGTTTTGATAGCAAAGTTTGGAGTGAGAGGATGATGCAAGTATGGCTTGGAAGTTTTGCTCAGCAATAGCATACTTCCTGGCTTGAGCCTCAGCTGTGACAAGCTGGGCTTGAGCCTCAGTCAATTTGGATATTAAATCCTTGATTTGAGTCTTGTAGTTGGTGTTCATGTTTTAAAAGAGATATAGTTTTCTCTAACTCCTCAATTTTCTTTTGGTAGTCAGATTCAGCTCTTTTAAAGTCAGATTTTAGCACATTTAAAGACTCAATATCGGATTTAATTTCCATATTGTAGTCCTGGTACAATACTTAACCTTAGCAATGCAAGCAGGGGTACAGAGATGTTCATATACCTTGTTTTCATCTGTTCCTGCCATGAGTGCTTGAGCAGGAGTCACATCTTGAACCATAAAGCTCCAGTCAACTTCTTGAGCCATAGCTGCAGTTTTAGTTGACTTCCCATTGGGCTTTGGTGTAGAAGGATGTGTGGAGGCCTGTGAGGTTCCCGGGTTGGACTTGGGAGCCTTGCATTCCCTTGCAAAATGGCCAAGCTGGTTACAGTTGTAACACTTAGCCTTGCTTTTGTCAAACCAAACTTGCTAGTGATTGGGTTTTGAGGGAATTGCCTTCCAGTTCTCTTAAAGAACTTCTTCGCTCTGTAGGTAAGGAGAGCCATTTACTGGACAATGTCCACATACTCTATGTCATCTGGACTGAAGCACTCAAGATCATCAAAGCAAACTGATGATCATTGGAGTGTCCACTCACTGAGACAAACGCACAGCCCTCCTGAAAGGAGCTTTGCTGAGCTTGATGAGACCTTGGAGTCTCAGGGAATGTGATGTAAGGCCCAGATGAACAAGATGGCTGCTGGGTGTATGACAGGTACTGCTGAGACTGGGAGATACCTGAGCCTTCAGCAACCATTAAAGCGTTGCTAGCAGGAAGACTCAAGGGTCTGCTTGCTTGGTGACCCTTCTTGCTTTCCATTTCCAAACGGTATCCATCAAGGATCCCATAAAGTTCGGTCATGGTGAGAGTGTTTAAATTCTCTGTTCTCTTGATGGAGACACAGTAGAAAGTCCACTCATTGGGTAGAGCACTCATGAACTTTCTGGTAAGGTCTCTAAGTTCTTGAGTGATTCCCACAGATTGGAGGGAGGAGATAAGATCCATATACCTAAAATATTGCTGGCTAAAAGTTTCTCCAGCAACATAGGTGAAGTTCTCGAACTGCTGCTTCAGTGAGTCCTTCTTTGAATCATTAGAGCTCGAGTACATTTGAGCAAGTGCATCAAAGAGTTCTTTGGCTGACTTGCAATGCTCAAACCCCACCATGATGGAGTTTGGGATTGCAGTCATGAGAACAGTCATAGCATTGCTGTCTATGTCAAGCTTCTTCATGTCTTCATCGGAGTAGTCTTCAACAGCCTTCTCGATCATGGCACCGTTTCCACCAGCAACTTTTGGCTTGTACGGGCCATTAACGATGGACTGCCACATCTTGCTATCCTGGTATCTGATGAAGCCTTCCATTCTTCTGCTCCAAGACCTGAAGTTTTCAGGATCGATGATGGGAGCTTTGGTCATCGTTCCCATTTCAACTTCAGATTTGATGAGGGCCATTTTTGAGTGAGGTATAAGGAGGAGTGAAAAACTGGTTGATTAGGATGGTAAGATCTCACAATCAAGAGCCTAAAAGCTCTGATACCAATTGCAGGATCGGGTTTTGTCACTTAACACTTGTATTTCTCTCAAACTCACTTATAATATCACTCAAACAAGATGAAGCAATGCCTTTGACAAGAGTTGATGATAATATAATAAGTAATCAAAGCAACAAGCAGGAGTATTTTCAAGGTACTTGTATATATTACTTCTCAACTCAAGATTACAAGACACTTACAAGCATAGAACATGAGTTACAATGAGAAACTATATATACTAGATCCTACAGCCGGTTATACTTGATACCAGCTGGAAACCTACGACTAAAGCATATACTCTACAATGCTATAGTTAAGGTATCTTAGATAAAGTATTATCTAAGATATGGTAGTCATGACATGTCCATGACTTACCTTTTGTCACCAACTAAAGATGGCAACTGTACTTAACATAAAAAGGTAAACAGTAGATTAAAGTATGGTCAACTACATGGCTTTTGAGAAAACGCCATGCAGTATCTCAGAGATTTGCAGCGGACTGTCAGACAGACCATACTTATGTCTACTGGATAATAGAAGTGTCTTCCGAAGGTTAACTGGCTTCGGAAGAACAAGTTCTTCCGAAGCCACTTATACTTCGGAAGATGCTTCTATGCTTCCGAGGCTTTAAGGACTTCTTTATACTTCGGAAGTTGACTTCAGAACTTTGTCTTCAAGTCTTGAACCTTCGGAAGTGGCTTCTTTCCTTCGGAAGTTGGAGTTCTCCTTCGGAAGTGTATTTTACACTTAGACTTCGGAAGAGCTCCTTCTTCCTTCGGAAGTCCCACACTTGGCTTCGGAAGTCCTTTGTATGTAGTACTCAAAATCTTCTAAGTGATATGGTTTTGGTTGCAACAGCCTCTCATGATCCAACAGGGTTCGTGCTATCAGGTCAAGTGTTTGTGGCCAAGAGTTGGTCATTACTGAACAAATCATCAGGGAGCATCTTGAGCTCCATGATGAAGGCGCACCGACGGAATTCCCCAAGTCTGAGTTAGATAACTCTTATCTCCAAATGGGATACGGTGGAGATGTAAGCAGGTCTACAGTCTACAAATTCAACTTCTCCTACAAGTGGAAATTCCTGCTACATGTGGTTCTTCACTGCTTGTCTAACAAATTCGGGGGATGGGATCAAATTCCCTATGAACTCGGGTGCCTAGTTCATGGGTTGGTACAAGGCCTGCGCTTCAACTACTCCAGGTTTGTGCTGACTAATCTCATGGGAAATCTGCAAAGGGACACATTCTTTATGTATCCTAGATTTCTACAGCACATAATCAACTGCGAGCTAGATCAGAGTAAGCTTGTCTGTGCAGCTGCTCTGTCTGCTCCTCAAATGAGGCCGACCATCTTCAAAGTCTTGAAGAGAGTGTCTACCAACTACACTGGAAGGGATACCGCACTACTTCCAGGTATGATTGAGCCAATGGCTCCTGGTGACATCCCTGTTATCCCCACAGGTGATGAACCCACACCAGCAACTACCCTCACCATTCCAAATCTACCTTCTCCTCCAATCACAGTCACCTATCAGAGACGTACCAAACGAATCCTTGTTCAATCTACTCTGATTGAACAAGCCCCTCCTCTTCAAACCAAAAAGGCTAGAGTGGAACAAGGGGCTCCCACTCAGCTAGAGGTCCTCCAATCCTTCACTATTGACCTCAATATGGGTGTTGAGTCTCCTCAGTCTCAGACCCATGAGCCCATAATCCCAGCTGATAGCCCTCAGGGTGAGTCTCTATACTCCCCTGAGCAGCCACCAAGGGACAGCTCAATGCCTTTTGACATTGATCAAAGTCTCGGGTCCTTAGGTCTTCATTCCTTTTCTTTTACTGACCTATTGATCGGAGCTGGTGAAGAGACTATGTCTCTCCAAGGCCATGAAGTTGATCTACAACACCCCATTAAGGATCAACAGAGCCTAGAGAAACCTCTTGTCTCTAGCCCACACCAGCAAAGCCCTACTGAGGTGAGTCCCACTGATGTGGAGGGGACTCATGTAGATTCAGCTGCCACTACTGAAGGAGCCTCATTGGATCCTCAGGACAGTGGTAACGATAGTCAGACTGAATCTACGGCAACCATGCCCTATGATGCCTCTGAAAGAGACATCATTGTGCAAGGGAAACCAGGGTGCTAAGAAACCACATCTGGTGGTGAGGATGAACATACTAGGTATGTTACCTCATCTCCCCGTGATTCTTCAAAAGAAGATGAGGGAAGAATGCAACTCACAATAAGAGACCTACTTTCTAAAGTCTCAAACCTTGAATCAAAGGTTAAGACTTTAGAGGATAGGTCTGCCACTCAGCAACTTGAGATTGAAGGTCTCAAGGTCAAACTAGCTGAGAAACAGATTGAGAGATCTGTTAGGCATGTACCAGTTCAAGTCGCCTTGACCTCTTCCTCTAGCTCATCTACCTCTCAAGATGATGCTACCAAAAAGGGGGAGAATGTTGAGGAACAAAGCCAAAGACAGGATTCCATCAGTCAAGCTCTCACTTCTTTAAGTTCAAGACAACAAGCTGCCATCTTCCCTGAGCCTCCTCCAGTTGTGTTTCAAGTGGATCAAAGGATGCTTCAGGATCTAAATAGGATCTTCAACAAGTTCCTTTTAGAGTCCCTAATTGATCAACCTAGTCCGGATATGTCTGTGATTTACTTTGGAGCTCAAGAGCTTCAGAGGTTGAATGCACCTCCTACCACTGTTGAGGAAGTTGGTCAACCTAAGGCCCAAGTGGAACCTGAGATTGATTTTGAAGGGGAAACTAGGACTGATGGCCCAGCAACTGAAACAGTTGGGACAGAAGGTGTGTTTTCACAGGCTTCCGAAGCACAATTCGAAGCCTCGGAAGAACCAACTCAAACTTCCGAAGCTGAAATTGCTGCTGCGGAAGGACTGTTCTCTCTTTCCGATGATCTAATAGTCACAGATGCAATTCTGGAACTTGCATCTGAGGTTAATAGGGAGGACTTTCTCAGCCAACCACTAGCCATTACATCTGCATTGACCTCAGCTCCTACCTCCACCATCCAACTTGAATCTTCTACCCTAGAACCACCAAAGTCTAGCACTTCCGAAGACATCAAAGGCAAAAGGAAGATGACTTCGGAAGAGCTTCAGGAAGAAGAAAGGCTGGAGAAACTTAAAAGGAAAGGAAGACTGCCAACTGGGAAACTGTTAACTGCAAGTTCAAAAGCAGTTGCAGCCAACCAAGAGGCAATCAACAATAGAAGAAGGGTGGAGGTAATTGATAGACTTGTCAGTCTAGGGGCTGCCTCGGAAGATGTACTCCTGCTACCATTAGAGGAGCTGATAGAGCTTGAAAAGGCAACCTTGCTGCAAAAACAGCAAAAAGAAGAAGCTGCAAGGTTGGCCTTGGAAGAAGAAAGGCTGAGAAAAGAAAGAGAAGCTGATCTGCAGCTCAGGAGAGAAAGGATCAATTTCCTACTCTCCAGAGGATTCTCTCAAGAGGAGTTGTCTCCACACAATAGTGACACGATCTTGTGGCTCTTTAACAAAGAGCAAGATCAAATGGAGAAGGAGAGAAAGAGAGCTGCAAGGGAAAAGCTGGTAGAGAAGAAGAAGAAGAAGGAAGAAGAAGAGACTGGACTGTCTGCCGCCAAGAAGATAGGTGACAAAGCTTGGATGAAGAACTATCTTAAAGCTCATGGCTTCTCTGGCAGGCAAGTGGGTCCAATGTCTGAGAAGACTCTCCAACGACATGTCAGTGACATCAAGGCTGACATTCGTGCGGGGAGAAGAAAGGAGATGTATAGAAGGGGACAGGGGATGACCTTCAAAGCCACCCCTCAGCCAAATATCCAAACCCAACATCAACCTGAACCAATACCCGTTCCCTTCCCAATCAAAACTGAACCTGAACCTTTCACCCCTGAACCTACACCTTCACAACTACCAACTCCCTCACCTCAACCACCTAAACTACCCATCATCCAACCTAAAACCTTACCCAGAACCCAACCTCCTAAACCTACCCAACAACCAATCAAACCATCCCCTCAGCCTTCCAAACATCTCTCAATGGAGGAATTCAAGGCGATCAAAACCAAGCTCATCAACTGCACTACTCTGAGCGACATCTCATGTGAGGAGGATACAGTCAACCTGACTTATGTTGATGGATCCTCAAGTTCCCTCACAAGAGATGAGTTTCTTGATCTGCCAAGAGGAACTTTGGACCAAGCCGCAAGACTCTTTGGCCTCAATTCAGATACATTGAATGAGGAAGAAAAGAAGCTGAGGAGAAGGCTGGTGACTCTGCTGGACACAAAGAAAGGAGATAGGGTACCAAGACAATCTCTTGTACCCAGAAAGAAGATAGTCCAGTGGAGGTTCGAAGACTCTTCTCACAACTTTGTTGTTGAGAGAGAGAATGGTGAGATTAACAGGCTGAATGCCTCATCTCTGCTACACTTAAGCAGATTTGATATTGCTGAGTTAGCAGAGAAACCATTCTCCAACCCCTCAAACTCCGAAGTAGCTGCTCACATCAGAAATCATCTAGGCAGCCTTCACATGGCCGAGCTCACTGCAAGAAGCAAGGTCGAAGAGGAGTCAAAACGGAGAGAGGAGGAGGAAAGGAAAGGATCAGCAACCAAAGGCAAAGCCTTTCTTCAAATGGTTGAAGGTCCTGAACTTGAATCCATAGTTAGATGGGAGTATGACTACAACTCCCGTCAACTAACTCTCTTCAGGGGGTCACAACAAAGGGTGCATGTCATTCAAAGTGATAGACTGGATCTCCTATCCACGAATGACTTGTACAAGCTTCTCAGCACCACTTCCGGGAAGAACAGAGAGACAGACAAATATCTTTTGTCCCTGGTGCTGAAAACTTTGAGAAGTAGAGATAAGTGAAGTTTTGGTAGCATCAGCCTAGGGGGAGTTTGTTGGATCATAAGAGGCTGTTGCAACCAAAACCATATCACTTAGAAGATTTTGAGTACTACATACAAAGGACTTCCGAAGCCAAGTGTGGGACTTCCGAAGGAAGAAAGAGCTCTTCCGAAGTTTAAGTGTAAAATAGACTTCCGAAGGAGAACTCCAACTTCCGAAGGTAAAGAAGCTACTTCCGAAGGTTCAAGACTTGAAGACAAAGTTCTGAAGTCAACTTCCGAAGTATAAAGAAGTCCTTAAAGCCTCGGAAGCATAGAAGCATCTTCCGAAGTATAAGTGGCTTCGGAAGAACTTGTTCTTCCGAAGCCAGTTAACCTTCGGAAGACACTTCTATTATCCAGTAGACATAAGTATGGTCTGTCTGACAGTCCGCTGCAAATCTCTGAGATACTGCATGGCGTTTTCTCAAAAGCCATGTAGTTGACCATACTTTAATCTACTGTTTACCTTTTTATGTTAAGTACAGTTGCCATCTTTAGTTGGTGACAAAAGGTAAGTCATGGACATGTCATGACTACCATATCTTAGATAATACTTTATCTAAGATACCTTAACTATAGCATTGTAGTATATGCTTTAGTCGTAGGTTTCCAGCTGGTATCAAGTATAACCGGCTGTAGGATCTAGTATATATAGTTTCTCATTGTAACTCATGTTCTATGCTTGTAAGTGTCTTGTAATCTTGAGTTGAGAAGTAATATATACAAGTACCTTGAAAAATATTCCTGCTTGTTGCTTTGATTACTTATTATATTATTATCAACTCTTGTCAAAGGCATTGCTTCATCTTGTTTGAGTGATATTATAAGTGAGTTTGAGAGAAATACAAGTGTTAAGTGACAAAACCCGATCCTGCAATTGTCCTCCTCACAAAAAGTCTAGTGTTTGTTTTCTTGATCCAATTGAAATCTTCAGTTGGTATCAGAGCTTACCAGGAGATCGAAGAGAAGTTCGAGCTGCGATTCGCTAACACCGTTCGCAGAAACCTGGGAGTTTTTGATCGGTCGAGAAGGATTCGGTCAGCTAAACAGATCGTGTAGGGTTTGTTTATTTGAAGGTAACATGGCTGAAGAACGACCGGCTAACAACGCGTTGGCTAACACTCAACGTGATTCGCACAGTTTCTCAATCCAATGCCCGAAGTTAACCAAGACCAATTACCCGGTTTGGTCTGTCATGATGAAGACGGTTCTTGCAGCAAATGGTCTTCAAGGCACCATAGATCCGGTACTGGCGCAACAATAGAAGAGAAAAAGAAGTTCACGGCCCTCGCAATGCTCTATCAGTCTATACCCGAAGAGATGGTAATGCAGGTGTCAAAGTATAGTGAACCAAGGATGTTTGGGAAGCCCTTCGAGTAAGGTTCCTAGGGGCAGATCGAGTTCAGAAGGCTCGGATCAGAATGCTTCGATCTGAGTTAGATGCACTCAAGATGAAAGACACTGAAAGTATAGATGATTTTGCCAAGAGAGTCGCTGCTATTCAATCAAAATCTCAAACCCTGGGTGCTGAACTAGAAGATGAAGTTGTTGTGAACAAGTTCCTAGCCGCCATGCCAGAAAAGTATCTTCCGATTGTTTCAACCATTGAGCAATTTGGCGAAGTAGAATCAATGACAATTGAAGAACTCGTGGGTCGATTAAAAACATACGAGGAAAGAAACAATCTTAAACCAAAGACCGAAGAACAACAAGGGAAGTTATTGCTCTCCCAAACAGGAGGATCAAATAAGGCAAAGGCAAGTAATAAGATATCTGGGTTTGATAACCGTGGGCGTGGTAGAGGCCAAAGTCGTGACCCTGAAGCGTCCATGCGCGGCCGAGGACGAGGCCGAGGCAGGAATAGTAGTCGAGGTCGAGGAAGACGTGGAGGTTCAAACAACAATGGTAACCGAGACATGACCCATGTCACGTGTTATCGGTGTGAAAAAACAGGTCATTATGCGCGTGATTGTTGGCAACGTGCACAAGAAGAAGCAAATGTAGCCGAGACACAACCACCTGAACCACAATTCTTGATGGCAGTAACCGAGGAGGTCCAAAGCGACTACATTCTACTAAACGAAGATAAGGTACTACCATCACAATTTAAAATGGAAGAAGGGGTATGGTACTTGGATAATGGGGCTAGCAACCACATGACAGGTATGAAATCCTACCTTTCAGAACTTGATGAACGAGTCCACGGTAGAGTCCGTTTCGGTGACGGGTCCATGGTTGAGATAAAAGGAAAAGGCTCGATTGTGGTTGAATGTAAAAATGGTGAGCAAAAGGTAATATTAGACGTCTATTATATACCCGATCTATGTACTAATATACTTAGCATTGGGCAATTTGATGAAAGGGGATGCAAGGTAATGATCCATGATGGATCGTTGTGGCTATACGGGCGTGACAAGAACTTACTCTTTGTTAGGACCTGGTATTTGAACGAAATACCTAGTGATTAGCGTGTAAACCAGATCAAATAGTGCGGAATCCTATTTGATTGGCGATCCAATCAGTGAGAACACACGAAGAATCAATCAAGAATTGAATCTAACGTTAGAAGTCGATTAGGAATCGATCTAATGTGTTCTGTGAACTTGGAGAACGATTTGGGAGGCTTCTGGACGGCTAGGGTACGTCTGGAGTCGTAATGGTATGAATGCTTTCGTTTTTCCACGAATTGGGTCTATTTATAGGTTAGTATTGTTCAATCGTGCGACTGGACCATAAGTATGGTTTCGTCGTGCGATTGAACCATGCGGTTGATCCATCCGCACGACTGAGTGTTCAGTCGTGCGACTGAGCCAATCTTATGTGTCAATCATACGACTGATCCAGTCTCCTGGTTTAGTCGTGCGACTGAGTCAATCGTATGAAGTTGTTCATGCGTATGGTCCATTCGCATGGGCCATTCGCATGAGAACTTCATTTAGTTAAGTTTGAATGTTTTAATTAATATAACATTATGTGTAACCATTCAAACAATCACAAACCCAATTAATCAATTCAATATCGACTCATTAATGAAATATTAGACATTACACATCACAAACAATCAATATCATTTCATTAATCATTACACATTACATCATAATCAGATAGACAAGATCCATTACATTACAAATCATGATCTAGGGACATATATGTATCAACAAACTCCCCCTTGGACCTAGATCTCTCTAATCTCTTGTCTTCTGCATAACCTCCTTGTATTTCTTGTACTTCTCCTCTTTGGTGACTCCCGCGTGAATTTCAAACGCGAAGCAGAGTCGTATAACGTTTTGGAACTGGAGGGCTTGTACAATATCTTGCGTGTCATAGAACAGTGGCCACTTGTATAGCGTATAGACATCATTTGCCGACAAGTTAGTAAGCCACATCGGGTCGAATACCCTGATCGTATCCATTTGTCCCTCTTTGCTTAGGACTATGACCGCTTCAGCTGTTCTCCAATCATAGTACCACCACTTAAAGTGTGGAGTGAAGTCCTGTGGCATTTCCCTAAGTGGAATTCTCGACATTGTGCGCGGAAGGCCTCCACTTCAACACTATCTTGGGCTTGCCAGTAATGGCATCAACCTCAGACCTTCTTATGTACCTAGTCGGCTGTTGGGGTCTGAAGTTAACCCATCTGGTGTGGTACTCCTTCTTAAGGGCAGCCTCGAACCAGCCTGACATCTTCCTCGGGTCAGCATACAAAAGCTTTAGCTTAGCCAGCTGGTTGAGCTCAAAACCTGGTAGAGTCTTCAGATCATGTGGGAATCTGAAGTACTCTATGCCCTGTTCTCTCTTAACTGCATAAACATTAAGATCATCAAAATACGCCCATGCTATAATCATGCCTGACACCTTGTGATGTTTCTTGACTCTGTAGAGCTTGGTGTAGGCATCCTTCTTTGGTGCAGCACGTTGGGCTCTAACTTCTTCAAAACATGCAGCCCACTCAGCCTTTCGAATGTCGACATCATCATTTGAGGCTTGGGCTGTTCCTTCTGCCTTCTCAGTTTCCTGCTCCATCTTGTTCAACACCTCAAAAGTATCACTGACGAGGGATTCACCCAGATTGGGGACCACATTACCCTCATTGTCAGCGTACTGAGGGTACTCCTCTGCGGTGATATCTTCGACCTCGACTTCATCAACATCGTTGAGCTCTTCATCACTAGTTGAATCACATGTTGGAGCATCTTTAACTATTTCATCCGGATTGAGATTGAAAATCTCTGCGAGTTGCTCGTTAGATAGGTCATGAATTATTTCCCCTTCTTCAGGGGTATAACTCACAGACCTTCTTACGATCCCTTGCAGATCAAGAATCATGGTTAGTTGAGTCTTGACCTGTTGAAGGGGAGCAATATCAAACTCATCTCTTTGATAATTTGGATCTGTTTGATTTAAACAATATAAACATTCAATACATTGTTTTCAATACAGGATTCAAGCACAAAAGTAAATAAATACATAAACATCTAGTCTTTACTTTTATCCTGAATCATAGTCTCATCACTTGGAGGAGCAGAGGTGGTAGCTGATTGGTCCTGTCTATTCTTTGACCTCCTCTCTTGACCTGAAGCAGAGGCCGATGCAGCCGCATCCCCTCCTTCTGCTTCATCATCATCGTCCTTCCCCTCTGTCCTCTCTCCGTCTGTTTCCTCCTCGTCCTCTGTATCATCCTCTTCATCCTCATCATCATCTTCATCATCATCATCACCATCATCTCCATCATCTCCATCCCCTTCCTTGATCTTTAAGGGCTCATCCTTTGATCCCTTGAGCCGCAGCATGATGGTCTTGTTGGTGGTCTCCAACTCCTCTATCCTTTTAGCTGATTGGACATGCTGCTCCTGGAGTTGGGACATCTCTACTCGCTGTGCATCCATCAGCTGGGGCTGCTGCTCTATTACTCGAGCCTGCTCTGCCATCTGGTGAGATTGTGCAGCAGTCAGGTCGGTAAGTTGGCGGATCTGGGCAGCTTTCTCCTCGCCGGCAGCTAGTAAGCGCATCACCATCCGGTTGAGCGCTGGCATTTGTTCCTCTACCCCGATTGGAGGTAGAGGTGATCCATAAGTGTGTGAGGGATGGGCTGACGGTCCTGCCTGGTGTGAGGTGGTGGTAGTGGTGGCTGTAGTAAGATAGGTCGGTGAAATGGTGGGGGTGATGTGGGTGTAAATGGTATGGTGGTGGATGGAATCTGTACTGTGGTGGTAGGTATGGTGGTGGCTGTGGTAGCTGTGGTGGATGTGGTGGCTGTGGTGGTGGATGGTATAGCTGTGGAGGTGGTAGTGGTGGCTGTGGTGGTGGAAGTAGAGGCTATGGAGGTAACGAAGGTCAACCGACGCTTCTTCTTCTTCAGACCATGGGGCTGAGCCATCCTCTTCCTCCTCGTCCCTGTGGAGGTGGATGCTCCCCCTACAACTCTGCCTGCTGAACCTGGTGCATAACTCGGGTCAGTATCAGTCTCTCGGGTGTTCACCAACCACCCGTAGCCCATGTTCTGTGGGAACAACTTTGCTTACCACAGTTCGTGTTAGGGGCTCCTCATCAGAATCCTCCTCCTCTCAGCTCCATGAACAAAATCCTGATGAAATCCAGCTGACTCGGTAACATCTCCAGCCGAGGCAGACACTGGGGGTATAACTTCAGACACAGTGCCTCTCGGTGGAGCAGGCATATCGTCCCCAGCGTCCCCACTATCATCATCGTCAGAGTCAAGCTCTGGGAGTAGCAGCCTCTCATCATCAGAGTCACTGTCCTCATGACGCCATTTGCGTCTGCCCGGGGCCACATATCTCTCGTTGGCCGGGTGGCCAATCAATCTCTTAACTTGGGGCTTCACCTGCTTCCCCCTATAAACCCTCATCCGACCCAGAGTCGTATCATCCATGATCTCCAGTGCCACTGCATCATGACTCTCTTTGGGCAGATGTGGCAGCTTCTCGTTGAAGATGAGCTGTAAAAACCTAGGGTACATACAAAACCCCTCCTTTCCTTTTGCCTCCAAATTCTCCACCAGATAGGAGAAAATCATACTAGAAAAGCTGAAGGGGTGGTTCAGCACCAGTGCCACGTAGGCATTTTGGATCTGGTCTGAGAGGTCGTCGAACCCACCCCTCCTCGAGGCCACGCACTTAAGGATCACATGGGCTAAGTACTTGTACTGGGGGCACAGGTTGCTCTTGTTGAGCACACCTGAGTTTATGTCCCCAGCGTACTTGATCCTCAGAAAGCATCCTCTCACGGTCAGTGGATGTAATCTGGTAGGATGATCAGTATCATCTCCAAACTCTAGGACCCTCTGGATGTCAGCAGCAGTGATCTCGATATCATGACCCAGTATAGAGCTCCGAATACTGTAGGGCTCATGAGAGCGATCCACAGAGGCATTCTCCCAGAATGCCTGATGTAGTGATCTGTAGGGCGTGCAGGGAGTAGAGATAGCTTTATGGATCCGGGAACGTCTGAGGAAGACTATAATATCGGTGAACTCGGCCCCGTTCCTAGTAGTGTGATCCAAATGAGCACAGATATTGTGCTTTGGATTTATGGACCATATCTCAGCCATTATGCTGAAAACACATGACATAGAACCATTAGTACATAAGACATTAAAATTCTGTTCTAAGTGTAATGTTGAAATTCATTCTGATTCATTCGTGCGAATGAATCATACGACTGAAGTCAGTCAGCTGTCCTTTCATGCGACTGAGCTCATTCTGGTCAATGAGACATGTGATTGGGTTCAGTCTGCTGACTGAGTCTGCGAATGGTTCAGTCGGCCGACTGAGCTCAAACGCATGGTTCATTCGGGCGATTGACCCAATCGCAAGTTTCAATCGTGCGATTGGAGTTCATCCGGGCGACCAGTCGCCTGTCCTATAGTTCAGTCGCCTACCGTTCGAATCTTTAACAAAACAGGTGTTTTAACATGGATAACCGGTTCAATAGACTCGCATTCTTGTTACTAATAACCTATTAAACTTAATTTTAAAGTTTTGCATAGTTTTGGTAGGTTATTAGGTCACTTAAGTTTCGGTTCTTGTTTTACAGTCGAATACCCCAAATTAGGGTTTAAATCCTTCAGGTTTCGGGAAGATGGAACTTCAAACTACCTGTATAATCAATAACGAGAGTCAGTGAATCAGAATCACGATGAATACAAGGTCTAATGTAATTTTGGCAGAGTAACGGTAGGGTGTGCGATTTGAGAGCGTTGGGGTGTGATGAATGAGATGCGATCGACTATGCCCTTTAAATACTGAAGCTGAGTTCAATCGGCCGACTGGCCTCATTCGCTCAGTTCATTCGGGCGACTGAGGCTCAATCGTGCGATTGGCCCAGTCAGTCGCATGCTGTTGACCGACTGAGGTTCAGTCGGTCGACTGACTCAATCGTGCCTTTCATTCGCATGTTCAGTTGACCGAATGAGTCTCAGTCGGTCGACTGACTCATTCGCCCCCTTCCAATCGGTCGAATGGGTCATTCTGATAAGCCATTCGTGTGAAAGGCTCAATCTCATGTCCATTCGTGCGAATGGGAGCCATTCGCATGGTTGGTCCATTCTCATGGTCCAATCGTGCGAATGGGTCACACTTAGTTAATTTTCTGCCATTTTTACCAATTTACATTTAAATCCCTTTTAACTTTTGAAAGTTACGTTATGAGCTTTTGATCATCTCAGACATGATCATTTTAACTTGAAAACTGTTTGATCACCTCAGACGTGATCCTTTTAAGCAATTTAGTCACCTCAGACGTGACTCGTTTAAACATTCAAAGCACATGTGGTCATCTCAGACATGACCCTTTTAGTGAGTTGATTCCTTACTGATTTTCCTGATGTAGTCCGACAAACTAACAAACTAAAACGACTAACTAACTTAGAAAATTAAACTAAATACTCAAAACAAGACTTGTTTTTGGCTTTTTGTGAGAGATAAATCCTAAGATGGACATCTACGGGATTTGGTTCCGGAATAGACAGCTTCAACTTGGATTGACCACACCTGGACCAATTCAATTTTGGAATCATACAGGCAAGTCAAATCATTTGGGACTTATTATCAAAATCTTTTGATGCTCAATTCTTGGTGTTCATCCAGAGTTATTAGCAACTTTAGGGAATCATACTGGAACTCTTAGATTTTCACATTGATTTGAACTTTCAAAATTGCAGCCACAATGATTGTCAATATATTTGTCCACTTAAATCCATACACAGACTTTTGACACAGACTGGTGATTGATTTAGGTTTAATTATTTCAACTAACATTTGTGGATCCCACACTTATATGGTAATCAACATTCTCAGGAGCTTTTGAGCGGTCTACGGGTATTATTACAAGAAGAGACTATTCTTAGAGCTTTCAAAGAAAGCCAGTCCTCAGGTCAGTGCCATCGCACAGTAGAGAGGCGGCAAACAACAATGAATTCTAGAATATCTAGGTTATGCTTATCCTCAGGTCAGTGCCATCGCACAGCAGAGAGGCACACAACCTATCTCCTTGTTAGAGCAGCTTATTTTATTTTGCACAAAATGCACCAACAACATAAGTCATTAGCTTTATAGCATTTGTCTTTCATTTTTTTCTTGCTTTGCTCTAATTATGGTCATCCACACACATTTGTGGCGTTTACATGCTCATTACCCCTTATTGGATATTGTTGATTGTGTTAACCAGTGATAAGATGGAAGCCCACAGTCAGTTGAACAATTTAGTTTGATCTTGAGATCACCAGTCAGGTCTAATCATCTATTGTGTTGAATCTACCGACATATCATTTGTGGTCTAGCAACCTCTAGGTCTACTTTCTTTGTGTTACCTTAAGAGTTACCAGTTTTCTATCATCTTCTCTTTTATATTGCTTAGACTACACAGACTTATACTTTGAATTTTTGCATCTTTTCTAAAATTAAATTTTTAAGATCCCTCTTGATTTGTTCCTGTGTACTATCATTTTCCAAAGGTTTTGAATTGGTATCACAGATACGATCTACCTTATATCAGCTATCCACTCCTTCTCCCTCGTTTTTTTTTAATGTTACTTGCTGACATATTCTCCCCCTAAAATACTAAAATCATTACTGGTTTAATTATTTTAGGATTTTAATAAACACCAAAATAACATGAGTTTAAATTAAATAGACTAAAATAAACAAATAAAATAAAATAACACAGAAAAATTTAAATAAACTACATCGGACTACACATGATCATCATCAGAATAACCTCACTTTTCTTTTTAACGCCGTTGACCTCTAGCAAATATTGAAAACGTGGTTTATCAAAGGCTTTAGTATAGAGGTCAGCGCGTTGAAAATCAGTATTAATTTTTACCACATCAATTAAGTTCTTTTCAAAACAGTCTCTTATGAAATGGTATTTAATACCGATGTGTTTGGTCTTTGGATGTTGGACCGGATTTTTAGTTACTGCAATTGCAGCAGAGTTATCAACAAAAATAGGAGTAAGAGAACTTTAAACCGTAATCCCGCATTTGCTGTTGAATCCAGATGATTTGTGAACAGCAACTTGCAGCAGCAACATACTCAGCTTCACAGGTTGACAATGCAACCGATGTCTGCTTCTTACACTGCCAGGTAACTAATCTTCTCCCAAAGAATTGACACCCTGCTGATGTAGACTTGTAGTTCATCTTGCAGCCCCCGTAATCCGAGTCACTATACGCGGTAAGCTCAAAGTCATCATCATGAGGATACCACAACCCAAGTGTGGGTGTACCCTTCAGATAACGAAAAATCCTCTTGACCCCGATCAGATGGTTGACCTTAGGCTTAGCCTGATATCTAGAACATAAACATGTAGCATACATGATATCAGGTCTTGAGGCAGTGAGATACATGAGGGATCCAATCATTCCTCGGTACATCGTGGCATCTACAAGATCTCCATTTTCATCAGGTGCTATGTCGTGATTCGTAGCAAGTGGAGTCCCAGCAGCAGAAGCATTCTCCATGTCAAAGCGACTGAGAATGTCTCCTACATACTTGGTCTGATGTAGAAAGATCCCATTTGGAGTCTGATCCACCTGTAACCCGAGAAAGAACTTCATCTCCCCCATAGCACTCATCTCAAACTCTTTCTTCATAACTGCTTCAAACTCTTTGCATAACTCTTCGTTCTTTGAACCGAAGATTATGTCATCAACATAGATCTGTACGAGCAGTAGGTCGCCATCTTTTTCTTAATGAACAGCGTGCAGTCAATGACTCCCCTGCGAAAGCCGTGTTTCACAAGATGAGTCGAGAGTTTCTCATACCAAGCTCTTGGAGCTTGATGAAGCCCGTATAAAGCCTTGTCGAGCTTGTAAACTCTATCCCGATGATAAGGATCTTCAAATCCCTCGGGTTGACTGACATAGACTGTTTCTCTGATTTCCCCATGAAGGAATGCACTCTTCACATCTAATTGGTAGACTTTAATCTTCATATACGATGCATAGGCAAGGAAGATACGAATGGCTTCCATCCTTGCCACGGGTGCAAACACCTCATTGTAGTCAATCCCCTCGACTTGGCGAAAACCCTGAACCACCAATCGAGCTTTGTTCCTGATAATGACCCCTTGGTCATCCTTCTTGCATTTCAGGACCCATTTGGTGCCAATGACTTTAGCACCTTTAGGTCTATCAACCAGAGTCCATACACCTAACTTCTTGAACTGCAGAAGTTCTTCTTGCATGGCACTCACCCACGCCTCATCATTTAGTGCATCACTGACATATTTTGGCTCAAACTGCGAGACAAAACACCGATAAGCACCATCATGAATATAACCTTTCTCCATAACCGAGGCGTAATCAGCTGAATAAAGCTGATTTTGGGTTTGTACTCCTGATCTGACATCCCCAATGACATTGTCTAGGGGATGATAGACGTTAGTCGTGATCCTGGAGTAGTAGGAACAGCTACCTCAGAGCCAAGATTATGAACATTTGGTTCTGCATCTGAGGTAGTTGGAGTTTGAGGTTCGAAGTCGAAGGTGCATCACTGGTAGATGCTTGTGGACTTTCAGGAACTGGAACCTGTTCCTCCTGACTGTTCTGGTCATCTGCTTCAGCTTCATCTTCAGAGGAGGAGTCACTGTCATCGACTACTCCCCCTGACTGAGTAGATGATTCTCCCTGTGAGCTAGATGGTGTATTCAGGATATCATACATCATCCTAGTAGCTAACTCATCATCCGAGGGAGAGAGAGGGATGTTGAAGGACTTGAAGAATCCATCATAGTCGAAGAAGTAAGCGGGTCCTTTGCCAGTAGGTGGTGTGGTATATCTCTGAACGTCAACATTACACCACACTTCTACAAGACCCGTTGAGTTGTTGTAAACTCGCTTGTTCGGTATGTTGTATCCTAGAAAGATTCCTTCATCCGCCTTCTCGCTGAATTTGCCTTCTTGTGTCTTCTTCAGAAGTGTGCACGGCGCGCCAAAAGGTTCAAGATACTCCAAATTCGGTTTGCGTCTTTGTAGTAGCTCGTAACATGTCTTTCCGTGGCGCTTGACTATCAGGACTCGATTCAGTGTATAACATGCATTCGCCACTGCCTCATTCCAGAATTGGATAGGCAGTTTCGAGTCTGCCAGCATAGTCCGTGCTGTCTCTATCAAGCTTCTGTTCTTTCTCTCAGCAACGCCATTCATCTGAGGCGTGTAGGCAGAAGTGAATTGATGCACAATTCCCTTTTCCTTGCAGTATGCCTCCATCCACTGGTTCTTGAATTCTGTCCCGTTGTCTGAGCGTACTTGTCTAACCTTCAGCTTGTAGAGAGATTCCAGTGTGGTTACTAACTCCTTGAATGACTCAAATGTTTCTGATTTGGATTTCAGAAACATTACCCAAGTGAACCTTGAGTAGTCATCAGTGACCACAAAACAGTACAAGTCGCCTGCAATGCTCTTTGTACTGACTGGACCAAACAGATCCATGTGAAGAAGTTCAAGAGGAAGTTCTATTGAATGAACTTTCTTTTCCTTATGAGACTTCTTCGTCTGTTTGCCTTTCTTGCAAGCTACACAAAAGTCAGGAAGCTGGAAGTTCTTGACATTAACTCCTCTCACCAAATCCTTCTGAATCAAGTGATTCATCTTCCTTTGACTAATGTGTCCCATTCTCCTATGCCAGGAGATGGAATCCTTCTCAGTAGCTTTAGATAGAAAGCACTGAACCTCATGATCCGTTGTAGCAGCTGTTGACAGATCCAAGACATAAAGGTCTTTATATCTTGAAGCAGTCATCAGAACTTGGTCCTCTGGGATCACGTAGTCTTTCTTCAGCACGTAACACTTCTTGTTGTCGAAGATGACCTTAAATCCTTTATCACAGATTTGGGAAACAGAAAGTAAGTTATTTTGAAGTTGTTGAACGTAGTTCACCTTATCAAACTTAACTTTCTGATTCCCCACTTCTCCCTGAGCTGTGATATAGCCTCCCTTGTTTCCAGCAAATGAAACATGCCCTCCTTTTATTTGCTTGACGTTTGATAAAAGGGCCTATTTCCTGTCATGTGCCTGGATGCTCCGCTGTCTACAATCCACGTGTTAGTTTCAGCACTGTATCGAACACCCTGCACATACAAAGTAAATAATTAGTTTAGGTTAGGAACCCAAGCCTTTACTGGCTTGGGTTTCCCAGAGGCATCACACATCATAAATTCCACCCATTGACCCTTAGAGGGTGAGGGTAGCTCAGGTTCCTTCTTGTCATCAGTATCAGACACGCAGGATGACTTCTCTTTCCATAAGCCAGATTGTGCAAGGCCTGTTTGTGATAAACAGTCGACTGGCTTACAGGTTGAACTTTAGGTTCACTAGTTCTTCTAGGTGGAGTCAGAGAGCTCCTCTTAGAAGACCTAGGCTTAGAGTCCTGAAGTTCAATCTTCTTCCTAGGTGTCTGATAGAAAGGACAATAGGAAGCAATGTGTCCACATTCTCCACAGTTGTAGCATGACCTGCTATCAACTTTATGATTAAACTTTCTTTGTGGAGAAGTGTGTGACACTCTAGTAACATCAATCACTTTAGGTTTTGACTCTGGTTCTTTTGATGTTTTCTCTGGTTTAACAAAGTTAACTGTTTTAACCTGTTTAACATCTTTCTCTTTTTGGTTAACTGGTTTTTGACTTGAAGCATGTGAAAAATTAACATTAGAAGTCTTTTTAGGTTCTGATTTGACTCTGTTTGACCCTGACTTTAAGTTAACTTTTCAAATTCCTTTTCCAGATTAACACAAGGCAATTTACCCTTTGCCTTTGAAGTGGCCTCCTTTGTTTGTTTCCAGATTCAATAGATGAACATGAGGAATCTGGATCACTAACAAGAGGAGTAGACACCACATGATCCTTGATGGGGTTATTATTTACTGGTCTAGTCTTAGTGTTCATCAAGGTCTCAGGTGGTGGTGGAACCACTTTGTAACCCAATCCCTCCCCGTTATTCCTTTCTCTCACTAAGTGTTGAACTATGTGTGAAGAACTAGTCCAACTATGCAGTTTCTGTTTTAATGAGTTTACTTCTACTTCTAGAACTGCCTTTTGCTTCTTAGTGTCTTCTAGGGAGTTTAGATAGTACCTAATGTCATTAGCTTGGTTAAAGGCAACTACTTCGGTTTCCCTAAGCTGTTTAGTCAATAGGTCTATCTTTTCTTTATAACTATGCTCATTTTGTTTTAATACTCTATTAGCCTCAGTGCACAGTTGCAAATCTTTTACTAAGTTATCATTATGATCTAATAACCTAGCAAATTTTTCATCTATGCTATTCCTAAAAGTATCACAATCAGAACAAGCATGATTATCAAACATTTGGTCAGTAGTACTTACCTGAGTTGGTTCAGAAGAGTTAGCCATCAACGCAGCATCAGATGTCTCTGGTTCTGGTGATTCTGTCTTTTCTGTCTCTGACGTGGAAGTCTCCTCTTTAGGCTTGTAACTGACCTCGGTTGCAGTTGCTTCTTCACTGTGTGACATCGCTATCTCAACTGCTAGATCACCTTCACTCGCAGAATCATCATCAATATCTTCTACACTTGCAATGTTTGATTCCCCTGGTGAGACAAACCTAAAGCTCCAATCCTGTCCTTCATCATCATGAGCAGTCAAGGCTTTTGGATCCTTGCTTGATGAAGTAGAACTGGAAGCTTGCTTGTCTTGGCGAGTGAAGGACGAGAACGGGTTCCCGTTACCCGTCTTCTTTGGCTTGACACATTCTCTCTTGAAGTGCCCCTTCTCTCCACAGTTGAAGCAGGTCACTTTGCTCTTGTCAAAGCCAAATGTGGTATCCTTAGTAGCTACCAAGTTCTGTCCGGTCTTTTTAACAAACTTCTTCGCCCTCCGGACAGCACTAGCTAAGGCCCACATTATGTCCATCCTCTCAAGCTCCATTTCGTCCACCTGCTCGTAGTCCTCGTCTGCCAGATGGCAGTTTCCAATCTTCCCGGCAACAAGTCCATCATATGAATGAACCATTGCAGCCAAAAGATCCATATGCTCTCGAGCTACTTCCACAGTCACATTACCGAGGTTCTCGGTCTTCAGTTTAGTAGCACTTGCTTCAGATCCAATATAGTGGGTACAAGAAGACCCTGACGTGTCTGATCCTGAAGGAGAAGCATGTGAAGGACCCGACGAGCTAGACACAAATGCAGTCTGGAGAGGTGCTCCAGATGTCTTAGCTTGTGGCGTGGCGTTGTACAAAGCTGGATTTTGAGTGTACGAAGACTTCTGAGCTCTGTACTTCATCCTTAGTGCTTCTTTCGCAACTTAAGAATGAAGTCATTAATATCCAGCTTTGCAAGCATTCCATTCTGTCTCAGGTTAGACACGAATGAAGCCCACTTTTCAGGCAATCCGTCTGCAAAGTTACTAACTTTCTCTTCCATGGTAGTTTCCACCCCATGTGTATGCAGTTCGCTCATCAAATGGTAGAATCTATCGATGACGTCGTCTAAACTCTCGTTACCAATCGATGAGAAGTTATCGAATTCCTTCTTTAACTCCTTGGCCTTGATTGCCTTCAACGAAGCATTCCCGTCGTACCTCTTCTCTAGCTCATCCCAAAGTTTCTTGGACTGCTTATTCTCTGAGTACTGGTGGAAAATGTCTTTTGGGATAGACTGTGTAATCAATGCATAAACTCTTTTCTCTGCATTGTATTTAACTTTCTGCGCGTCTGTCATCCCTCCTAACGTTAGCTTAACTCCATCAGCTCCCACCGGTGTACTATATCCAATCTCGATGGCTTCCCACAGATTCGGATCCACTCCATTGAGGTAGATCTCAAAACGTTGTTTCCAGTGGGGAAACTCATCTAAAGTCAAGAGCTTTGGTGGTTTATTATGATTACCCACCTCACTCTCAAGCAACAGCAGGTTCTGTATTCTAGAGTCCTTCCCAGCAGTAAAGGCTGACATCTGATCTTCCATGGCGAATAACTTTAAGTCTAATCAAACAAGCTTTCACTGATGCGACTGAAGGATGCGAATGGTCTAGTCGTGCGTATGAACTCTCGACTGATTCAATCGTGCGGCTGAACTGGGCGATTGGTTCAGTCGTGCGAATGAATCAGGTGCGTATGAGCAATGCGAACGAACGGTTCAATCAGACGAATGAAGGTGCGACTAGGTCCAATCGTCCGAATGGGCAATGCGAATGGAGTCCAGTCGTGCGAATGGATCACTCGTGCAACTGAAGCTGCTGTTTTGCGAAATTTTCTAGGTTTGACGTGTTTCAGCCGTAAAAATTCGAAATTTCACAATGTCCAATCGCCTAAGTCCGTAGAAACCAAACTTTGATGAGCAGGGAACGTCCAAGATCACTTTTGACAGCAAAGATTGCGTTTTTAGTGCAAAAACACAAACTTTTATGCAATCTTGATTGAATCACACGTAATCAAGAGCCAAGGCTCTGATACCACTTGTTAGGACCTGGTATTTGAACGAAATACCTAGTGGTTAGCGTGTAAACCAGATCAAATAGTGCGGAATCCTATTTGATTGGCGATCCAATCAGTGAGAACACACGAAGAATCAATCAAGAATTGAATCTAACGTTAGAAGTCGATTAGGAATCGATCTAATGTTCTGTGAACTTGGAGAACGATTTGGGAGGCTTCTGGACGGCTAGGGTACGTCTGGAGTCGTAATGGTATGAATGCTTTCGTTTTTCCACGAATTGGGTCTATTTATAGGTTAGTATTGTTCAATCGTGCGACTGGACCATAAGTATGGTTCAGTCGTGCGATTGAACCATGCGGTTGATCCATCCGCACGACTGAGTGTTCAGTCGTGCGACTGAGCCAATCTTATGTGTCAATCATACGACTGATCCAGTCTCCTGGTTTAGTCGTGCGACTGAGTCAATCGTATGAAGTTATTCATGCGTATGGTCCATTCGCATGGGCCATTCGCATGAGAACTTTATTTAGTTAAGTTTGAATGTTTTAATTAATATAACATTATGTGTAACCATTCAAACAATCACAAACCCAATTAATCAATTCAATATCGACTCATTAATGAAATATTAGACATTACCCATCACAAACAATCAATATCATTTCATTAATCATTACACATTACATCATAATCAGACAGACAAGATCTATTACATTACAAATCATGATCTAGGGACATATATGTATCAACACTCTTAAAGGTACCAAGGTCACAAAACAGGTTGTATAAGACCCGATTAATAGTTGGGTTACCTGTTTGTTTGGCAACACATCTAGAAGAACAAGAGTGGTTATGGCATACTCGTTTGGGCCACATCAACTTCGAGTTACTACACCATATGTCGAGCAAAGGCATGATACGGGGGGTGCCGATTGTGAAGAAACTAAATCAAGTTTGTGATGCGTGTACGGCTGGGAAACAACACCGAGCTAGCTTCCCCACTGAAACTATGTACAAGGCCTCTAAACCATTAGAACTTGTACACTCTGATATATATGGGCCGATTACACCGATGACTCTCGGTGGAAATCGATATTTTTTACTATTTATTGACGACTTTAGCAGGTACACTTGGGTTTATCTTATTAAATCCAAAGATGAAGCACTCTCAGTGTTCATAAAGTTCAAACGGTTGGTGGAAAAACAAACCATGCATCAGATTAAGACGTTAAGAACCGATCGAGGGGGTGAATTCACCTCCAAAGAGTTTAACGATTTTTGTGCTAAAGAAGGAGTAAATCGCCATCTTACAGCTCCCTACTCCCCTCAACAAAACGGGGTAGCCGAGCGTAAGAATAGGACGATTTTAGGCACAACTCGAAGCTTGCTGAAGGGTATGAACATGCCACAAAATCTATGGGGGGAAGCTGTTCGACACGCGGTTTATTTGCTGAACCGAGTAGCAACAAAAGCTCTTACAAATCAAACACCTTATGAAGTTTTGAGAGGCAGAAAACCTAATCTCTCTCACGTAAAAGTCTTCGGTTGCTTATCACACGTAAAGACTCCATCTCAAAAGCTAGCAAAACTTGATGATCGAAGTCGAAAAATGGTACATTTGGGAAGTGAGGAAGGCACGAAAGCTTACCGATTTTATGACATCAAAGCCGGGAAGATCGTAGTAAGTAGAGATGTTATCTTTGAGGAAGCAAAGGAAGGAGAGTGGGAAGATCATATAACTCGATCGGGTGCTGGTCTAGATGTATGTACAGATTTTGTCATCGAGTTTAAATCAGGATTGAACAATGATATGGGAAGACCATCAGAGACGGATCAAGCAAACAACACACCGGGTCTAGCAACAGAACCTGGGTCAAGCAATACCAGTGAATCACAAAACCCAGGTCCCCATACTGAAGCACCTATTTTTCAAGAAACATTAAGAAGGTCAAGCAGACAGCATGTGACACCTAGAAAGTACAGTGACTTCATCTTAGATGAGAGAACTCATCAAAGCAACTTTACACAGCATCATGATGGATTAATGCTACAAGATGAAGACCCATTAACCATAACTGATGAACCTGCCAACTATCAAGAAGCTATAGGAAACGTAGAATGGGAACAAGCTATGAGAAAAGAAATAGATGCAATTGAAAAAAACCAAACGTGGTACTTGACTAACTTACCTCCTGGAAAAAAAACCATTGGACTAAAATGGGTTTTTAAGCTAAAACGGGATGCAACAGGTAGGGTGGTTAAACACAAAGCTCGCCTAGTAGCCAAAGGCTACATACAAAAACACGGGGTTGATTACGACGAGGTATTCGCCCCGGTTGCAAGGATGGAAACGGTCCGACTTATCCTAGCGATAGCCGCTCAACAAGGATGGAAAGTTCAACATTTGGATGTCAAATCAGCATTCTTAAACGGGGATCTAAAAGAGGTAGTATATGTCGATCAACCAGATGGGTTCATAAAGAAGGGGAAAGAAAAGATGGTGTATCGGTTAAACAAAGCGCTCTACGGCTTGAAACAAGCTCCACGAGCCTGGAATCAAAAGTTAGATCAAACGTTGAAAGATCTCGGATTCACACGATGCCCACAAGAACAGGCGGTATACACTCGCAACAATGAAAATACAATACTTATTGTTGGTGTTTACGTGGATGACTTAATTGTTACCGGATCCGATGATCATGACATTAAATTCTTTATTAATCAGATGGAGAAAATCTTTGACATGAGCAATCTAGGATTGCTTTCATACTATATAGGTATCGAAGTAAAGCAAGAGAAACAAGGAATCTCCTTAAAGCAAAGTGCATATGTCAACAAAATTCTCGAAGTAGCCGGGATGAAAGAATGCAATACATGTAAAATTCCTATGGAACCTAAGTTGTCTCTAACTAAAGAGGAAGAAGGGCCGGTTAAAGACGAAACGGGTTATCGAAGAATCATTGGTTGCTTACGATATTTGACTCACACAAGACCCGACTTGAATTATGCCGTCGGGTACGCAAGTCGTTATATGGCAGCTCCGAAAGAAGCACACTGGAAGGCAATAAAGCACATATTACGGTATATACAAGGAACCAAGGAATATGGGATTTATTATGCTAGAGGAGGCGAGCGAGGGCTAACCGGGTATAGCGATAGTAGCTATACGCCGGATCGTAATGATGGAAAAAGCACGAGTGGAATGGTGTTTTACTTTGGAAACAACCCGATTACTTGGTCGAGTCAAAAACAACAAACGGTTGCATTATCATCTTGTGAAGCGGAGTTTATGGCGGCAACCGCGACTGCATGTCAAGCTATATGGTTGCAAAACGTATTGAAGGAGATAACTGGGTGGAATAAGAAGACAGTGAAGCTTAAAGTTGATAATCGATCAGCTTTGGAGTTAATGAAAAATCCTGTGTTTCATGGTCGGAGTAAGCATATCGAGACGAGATATCATTTTATAAGAGAATGTGTCGAGAATGAGAAGATCATGGTGGAACATGTGAGCGGGGAGGAGCAAAAGGCGGACATATTGACCAAGGCCCTACCAAAATTGAAGTTCCTAGAGATGAGAGATCTCCTAGGAGTAAAAGATTTGATGGATACGGGTCAAAAATTAGAGGGGTGATTGTTGGGTCAACTTATTATTGACCCAGATAATGCCACGTGATTAATTATGGAGTTTGAATGAAAGATAAGTATGTTTATCTTATCTAGTTAGTTTAGTTTATGTTTATCTTTTGTTTGAATTTCAAGCACATGAGTCGACAACTTGCATTGCAAGTTTTATTGGTCTTTAAATAGGATAGAAAGTCTTTAGTTTATGTATGAATTTTTCTTCCAAGTTATTAATAAGAAGGTGTCGGGATTGTCCTCCCCACAAAAAGTCTAGTGTTCGTTTTCTTGATCCAATTGAAATCTTCATTTTAACCATTTCTATCAATTTTGATGATAAAGATATAGTTGATGAATATATTGTGAATGCTATAAGTTTCATTTGGTTTTTATTTGGATATTCATATTTGTTTTCATGTTTTGTTGCTCCATGGTACCTAATCCACCATCTAATCGAATTCAAATTGGTAAGAAGCAAATAATAATAATAATAATAACTTTACAACACCACACGACATTAGAAAATAGACAAGAAGCAACAAGATCAAGAGAACCTAGAAATATATAGTTTGTGTACGGTAACTTTATCAGTTTTGTATATAGCTTTTGATTAGAAATTTGTCTTAAATTAGTGTTTAAATAAATAAACTTATGTTTGAATTTTGGTTTGCTGTTCTTAAAATATGATTTGGCTTCTAGGTTTTTCAATTTTACTGAAGTTTTTATTTGACAAAAAATTGAAAATTAAATGGCTAATTACATAAAAATAGCCACACAAAACCATAATTATATATTATATTACCAGCGGTGAGTGTAACCGCTGGTAGAACTAATCTTGACCGTTCAAACTAACTGAAATCAAATCCTGGCCGTTTAAACTCGACGGTTTCGGCGGTTCTAGGGTGGTTTCGAGCGGTTATTGCACCTCCGTTTGAAACGGAGCAATGGGTGACAACCGCTGCGGGTGATAACTGCTCCCTTTCGTTTTATTCTCTCACGACACCCTCTTTTATCCCTATAAATACCGATATGATGGATGTTTGTGAGAGCAAATAGAGAAAGCTCTCCAAAACGTGAAGACCATCGCTCATCGGAGACCTTCTGCCTCCCATCTTCGTCTCCCTCTCCTCTCTGATTCACATGCAACGATGATTAACTACATCTTTCTATTCGCATCAGCCCACGTGATCCTTACTTGAAAGGACATCTCCATTAGTATGCCTGCATACCACCGGGTCTCTCTCTAATCTGCATATACATATTGTACATTTTACTCTAATCTGCATTCCCTAATCAGATATATGCGCAACCCTCCACTACTGGTGTCCGCATTTGCTTCATCTGCACGGTAATCCATCGTTCACTACCAATTTTTTCATCCTACAAATCGGTGAACATATTACAAGATGGAGCCCACGCTATTAGAGACAATACACGTACTATTGGTAGGAGAGATTTAAAAACATAAGGTTTGGGGAAAAGGTGTTCACGTCGCTGATAAAATTGATTATGCCTCAGTGTCTTTTTTGTTAATTGATGAATCTGTGTTCCTACAAAGCACATCACTAGTCCTATGCTAAAGGTAACAACGAAATCTTACCTAAAATCACTAATTTTCTTTATATCCTTCAAAACATTTCTAATTTATTTTCTTGTATCTTAGTATATGTGTAACCTAATATATGAGCATTATGATTTATCGAATGGTCATCAGGTGATATCATGGACAAGCATTTGTATCTAATCTTTTAGTGTTGAAACTCCAACATGTGATCATTCACATAAATGTCACCCATGTTCAATGACTATCAGCTGTTCGATCAAATGCTAAAGCGAATATCAAAATATTGTCAATGGAGCTTATTACCTTTGTATTTATGGGGAGTGTTTCTATGTTACTTTAAACTGTTTAGAAAGAATATGTTGTTGTAAAGTCACCTATTTTGAAACATGATCAAGAATGTAGATGGATTTTTAAACGTGGTGGTGTGGATGAGGTTGTTGATTTGAAGGATACAATGTTTTATAAGATCTTTTAAACTCATTTATTTATCCCTCATAAGCGTTTATCTAATTTGTTTCTATTTTTTCTGCTATGCCAGATCAGGTAGATTGCGACATGTAAGCATCGCACCAGCATGAAGATGGAACACTAAGATATGCATATATGATTTCTCACTTTCTCTTTCTCGTATTTGTTTCTCATCTTGATTTTGCAAGTATGTGACTAAATATTGTGATCTCTCTCTTAATTTTATTTTTCCTTCAATGATTTCATACGTAAGTTTGTGGGATTTTGAGCTGCAATTGAGAGGCTAAGGTTGCTATCATCATCATCTTGTCGTCTCACTTCCCCATAAATTTTCAGGAAAACAAACCCCAACACCTCCATCTCCTTTGTTGACTTGCTTCTTCATGTTCAGTGCTTTTTCCACATGACCACTTCCATCCCCATCTTACGTCAATTGAGTCGATCACAGGTAGTTTGTCCTTTGCGCTCATCTCTTGTATGTTGCTCACTGTGGCTATGTGTATGTATCCTTTTTGTGATTGATAAACGTGTTTATATTCTATGGCTATTACAGTTTTGAAACTTTGAGATCTGTTGGTGATTTTTATAAGTAGCAAATCTTATTTTTTTGTACAATGCCCTACCACACTAATCTGTAGAATCATTTTAATTCTATTTTTTTATCCAAGAAGCCAGTTGGTGTAATTTTACCACTAAATTAATGTGTTACCGGGTCAGCGTTAATGGCCTTTTGGATTGTTTCATTGTTTAGCCATGTGTTGGTGATTTTTATTAAGGTAACAAACTCAGGAAAGTTTGCTGCTACTGTGGTATTTGCTCATCTCAAGTTTGACATCATGCAAGTTTTTGAGGATCTTACTTTGGATAGTAAATTGTTTATACTTCAATGATCTTGGTTTGAACTTTTATTTATCAAGTTAATTTTCTGATGAGCAATAACTTGTGATGATTAGTGAAAGCAATACTACTATATGGAATTAGTTCAATCGTTGTAACTATGAACTCATGTGTGATGTGATTGAAGCTTCATGTTATATATGTAGGGATTTGTTGTTACCTAAATGCACAGTAGATGCTCATCTATCATGATAAAATGCTAAAAAAATGGCACAACCATGGAAGAAATATAGTTTTTGAAATAAGTTTTCATGTCAACATGTTATCCAAGGTACATATTAACCTTTTAATGATATTCTTAACAATGTTTTTCACATTCTATGGCTGTAATATTTATGTTTGATCATTTAATTACTAGCATAATAAGAACCCTCGTGTTGAAGCTTCAACATTTGCAACTGTCCCAAAGGTACCAAGTTAGGGTTTTTGTAGTTTTCCTGAAACTATATAAAAATTGAAGAACATCAAAAAAATTGTTTATTGAGAAATTGAATTAACATATTTCTTTTATTTTCTTCCTATATATTGATTGGTTTTAGGTTATGTTGTTAAAATTAACTTTGGGTAGCTGATGAATGTAGACACTCAACACAGTGATGACGACTTTTGAAAAGCAACAATCATGATTAACTTGATTTGTTATTATTTGACTGAGCTTAGAAACAACATGCTTAACTTGATCAATATGTATAAGTTCTCTGTCATTATGCATGTAATGTTCACGCCTTGTCATACATGTTAAATAATCACTTAAACAGTTCAACATACACATTTGTCAATTCAGTTTTATTTTGGTCAAGCAGGAGTAAATGGTATATGGGATTCCCTGAGAAGAATAGCTTTATTTCACAAGGCAGTGCACTTCCATATTGGAAAACTATCATATATCTCTAGAAGTATGTTGTATGTGTCAAACTGCCTTGAGCATACAAGTTGAATTAACTTTGGTTAAAATTTTATTTATGATTTGAGGTTGTTGTATAAAAGCTTTGCATTAAATGTATCTGTGAACAACATGGGTTTCTTTATGTAATGCATGCTGCTTACGAAATTGGTGGCCACATGGTAAGTGCAAATGCTATTGAGGAGGCGACATTTAGATTCCGCACCTCTATGATTTGAGAAGTACTCAACTATATTAAAATATAATGTTAGATGGATTTTGATAATCAAATTAACAGTTTTCTTTTCAAATGTAGTTTGTTTAATTGCTTAAGTGATTAATTAACATGTTCGATAATGGTGATGTGAATTTACATCCATAATCATAGAATGCATGGGCTAAACAAGGTTTACCTTGATCTTAAACAAATGCCTTTCTTAGAATGCAAGAAAAGTTAGTTCCGTCATTAAAATATAAAAATACCCGACCACCGGACGGGTATAAAACTAGTTGATATGTATTACCAAAGGTCAGTTTATAGCCACACTTCTTGAACAAAATGCTTGATTACAATCTTTTAGACATGATTTTCAAAATGGATGTGATTAAAACAAACTTTTTTACTAGATAATAGAAACGCCCACACATACCGTAAACTCATGTGTATTTCGCTATTATTTAACCACACTTATAAGTGTTTGATTAGAACAACCATTTAGACATGGTTTTTCAAAATGAATGTGCCAAAACAAACTCTTTAATAAATATATAATAGAAATGATCACGCTTACAATAAAAACATGTGGTCATTGCTATCCTTTAACCACACTTGTTGGACAAGATGCTTAATTACAATATCCCTTTAGCAACAAATGTTCAAACTAGATGTGGGTAAAACAAACCCTTTTGTGACTATATAATACGAACGTCCACAATCAATATAAAAACATCTGGTCGTTGCGACCGTTTAGCCACACTTATTTGAATAAAATGCTTGATTACAATGACCCTTTAACCATGGTTTTTTGAAATAAATGTGGCTAAAACAAACTATTATGTGACTATATAATAGAAACGACCACATTTACAATATAAACATGTGACCGTTGCTACACTTTAGGCACACTTATTTGGACAAAATGCTTGATTGTAATAAACTTTTAGCCATGGTTTTTCGAATTGGATGTGGTTAAAACAAACTTTTTTGTAACTATATAATACAAACGGCCACAATTACAATAAGAACAAGTGGTCGTTGCTACCATTTAACCATACTTATTTGTACAAAATGTTTGACTAAACAACCCTTAAACCACAGTTTTTTAGAATGGATGTGACTAAAACAAACTTTTTTGTGACTATATAACAGTAACGGCCACACTTACAATAAAAACATGTTGTCGTTGCTACCTTTTAGCCACACTCATTTGGACAAAATGCTTGATTACAATAACCCTTTAGCCATGGTTTTTTTTTAAATGAATGTGGTTAAAATAAACTCAATTGTGACTATATAATACAAATGGCACACTTACAATAAAAACATGTGCGTCTTGCTACGCTGTAGCCACACTTGTTTTGACAAAGTGTTTAATTATAACAACCCTTTAGCCATGGTTTTTTTTAATGGATGTGGCTAAAACAAACCTTTTTATAATTTGTCAAACGAAAAAAATAGATATAAAAACATTAAAATAACACGCATTTTGCGTTGTGTTAGCTCACAAAATTTAGAACAAAACTTAAAACAAAAAGTAAAAATGTTAAACCACAAATTGCATGTTGCGTCGTGCTAACATGCATATTAAATTACAAAACATAGAACAAAACTTAAAACAAAAACTTACGAAAGATCAAAAGCATAGGAGACCAAAGTTGAAAGTAAAAAGGTTGTGAGTTTCAAATGCGAAAGATGAAAAATTTTAGGTTAAAAGTTAAAAAAAACAAATGTTGTGAGGTTATTTTGCAAAAAATGGAAAAGCTTTGGGTTAGAAGTAAGAAATCAAATTATTTTTAAAAACACCCCAAACATAAGGTACAACATCATAGTACTTATACAAGTTGATAATTAGTATAATTTAAATATATAGATATATATAAAAGCCACAGCTTACGTATAGAAAGAAATAATTCACTTCGAAATCTTGGATAGTAATATGCTCAACATACTTGGTAAACCCAACTTACTTCTCATCTTTCTTGCTTTAAGATACCAAGTAGTGTTATTCTATAAAATTTTCAGTGTAAATATAAGGGCAAAAAGCATCAACGTCTTCATTGTTCAAGTATGGTTGTATAGAATCATTTGCCAAAGGCTTTTCAGATATAAGATACAAGCTTTAATGCATAATGTACAAGGCCTTGGTTGTTAGAAACAAAAATGTTAAATAATTAAGATGATTGGCGTTCGCTTTTCACTAATTGCCCCGTCTAAGCACGGATAGGAATCCTTTGTCCTTTCGGCGATCATCTACATCTTCTCCGACCTGAAACAACAAAATGTTGAACTGGGTAACGGATCAATGCAGGTCATGAGGTTTACTCATTGGGTCGCCTTTTTTCTGGTTTTAATATTATTTTTTCTAAAAAAACCGAAATTTTTTCTTGTAAACCAAATGTTTTTCTTAAAAATGGAGAAGGTCATTAGATAGGGTTAAGACATAAACAACTTGTAAACGAGTTAAACGATGTCCTGTTAACATAAATTAGTATCCACGTTAGGTTGAGTTCTTTGAAAAGAGTTTTTAAACGGGTTGTGTGCCAACCCAAGCTTTGATTATAATACAAGTTCAAAAGATTTAGCAGCTATGGTTTAAGATAAGACAGCATACCTCTTTAGCAATCTGATTCAGAATCTCGATGATTTCCGTAAAGTCAGGTCTCAAACTCGGGTCTTGTTGCCAGCATTTCTCAAGCAGCTCAGCAAGTTTTGGTGGAGTGTTCTTTGGAATAGTAGGCCGTAACCCCTGAAAACCGCAAAAAAGGTCGTGTCACAAAAGTTCTATTGTAAACTGGACAAAATATACACCATCCATCCACAAAAATATATATATAGAGGTGGCAAAAGGAGGGTGTCCAACAGGGGGGTAATGGGTCCAAATGTTAACCCTAAACAACCTGTGCATGCACACACTAGTTTATTTTAGATATGCTCTAGGAAGACTAAAACATTTTTTGCATCATCATCGGTACAATTAAAAAGTTGCTATTCATCTGAGTCCACACGGTTATATTTTTTATAGACTATAGTCTAGATTGAAGGGTATTAAGTGTTGAAACAAATTATAAATTGTGTGTCAAATGAAAGAATGCAATTTTACAGGGACGCTGAATGTATAATAAAAGAATTTATGATTGACGCATCACCTTTTGAACCACGCCAACAGCTGCCTGGAGGGGGGTTAAGTGCTCGTACGGAAGCTGCACAAACAAATATACAAAAACATATTTATAAGTTCTGATGTAAGTAAGAACAACCCGAACTAAGGATCCATTGCCAAAATATATACCTTTCCAGTCAGTAACTCCCATAATACAACCCCAAAACTGAAAACATCAGCCTTGTGATCATAGGGCTTATGTTCAATAACCTTTAATACAAAAAGAAGAAAGTCATTAGGAAAAATCAAAGCAAAAGATGCAAACGTTGATTTGAAAAGAACTTGTTAATATAATCATTTTAGTTTAAGGTAGGTTAAAACTAGAGGTGACAATATTGATCCGATTACTTATATTATGTTTAATCTCTAGCAAGTAAAATTGGTCAAACGAGTCAAACCAGCTGAGAGTTGCCCAAAGTGCATTTTTAATGCATACAACGTTCTTAACAGCTAAACTGAAAGTACAAAATCAACATAAAGTAACTCGTCGTAAGAATTGCACATTTGCTAAAAAGCCACCTGACATCGAACTTTTGCCACCTCTAGTCAAACCACAGTTGGTTTAACGTTCAGTACTTCTTTACAGTCAGGCTCTACTAACTTTAAAGGATCGTATAGAAAATTACTATGCATCATTTTCTTATATGTAAGAAAACATGAAAAAAGTTTCTTATTTAATGATTAGTTTTAGACGTATATTATAAATCCATTGTTATTCCTGAAACTAGTTCAGATTCTTCTTCTTTCCTTCATTTTTTCCTTTTCTTCCAACTGTGTTCTTCACTATATCACCCTCTATGGCTTTACTTTAGCAGTTTAGCTAAACATTAAATGTAAACCCTACGCATCATTTTATCAAAACCTTAAAGCGCAAAAAATGCACAACTGTTATACATGCCAATATTAATTCAGTATGACAACTGTTATTTTCTTTCTGAAATATGGAAAAGGTACCTCAGGAGCCATCCATCGGTATGTGCCTGTCTCAGCTGTCATGACACCAGTCTGAGCCTTCACTCTTGCAACACCAAAATCAGCTACCTTAACAACCTGAAACCAAAGTGCCATGTAAGATTTGGGGATTAGCATTATGGTAAATAACTTAAATTTTTTTTCAAGCAGATCGACATAGATACTGCTATGATTATTAAATCTAACAGAATAAGTGAATTACATGGAGGGTTTGGCATCGAGTGTATAATGGAAACAGGGAACTTGATACAAAGATACGACAGTGAAGATTCAGATGGTGAAATGTAGTGATTTCAACTTAGAACCATTACTGATAAATAACTCAACCCAGGTAATGTTTCATCTCTACTAAATTAGAAAAAAGATTAGGCTAAAAAGAAAGGTCTCACAAATAATCTTTCTTTTATGAAAAGAAAATTAGAACAAACTATGACTGGTAATCTGATACGGTATATCTATATAAAAATTAGAACTTTTTATCAAAAAGTTTTTCACGTCCACCTATGGCTGTTCAAAAAGTTCGTGAAGCTCGCTCGAAATCGGCTTGTTTATAAACGAGTCGAGTCGGCTAGGCTTGGTTTGTAAACGAACCGAGCCCAAGCCAAGGTCAACTCGATTTGTGGCGCATTCATTAGCTAGCTCGATTGAATTAAAGCGTAACTTATATTTTATATAAACTATAAACAAAATTTATACTATTTTATTTAAATAGACCATAGACATATGGTCATTTTGACATTTTCTAATGCAAAAACCTAACTATAAAAATAGAGGATAATCATAATTCATGATGTAATAATCTCGTATAATTGTTTCAACGATTTAAGAAACTGTGTGTGTGTGTGTATCTATATATATTGATTTTATATGCATGAATATGTGTAAAAAAGAACACAATAGAGTTTTTAAAAAATAAACATGCTAGGCTTGCAAGGCGGCTCATATACGAGCCAAGCCCAAGCCCACAATTTGAGCTAGTTAATATAAACGAGCCAGCTTGGCTCGGCTCTGCTTAGTTCTTAAATGAGCCAAGCCTGAGCCCACCCTGGCTTGGCTCGGCTCTTTAATAACCCTAGGTCCACCCAATCCCTCGGCTCACAACAAAGTATTGGTCATTCTGACCCCAGTCTCTAACCCACCCAAAAATGCGTATTCTTTAATGCTTTAAGGTTAAATAAAAAGTTATAAGAACTTACAGTAGTAAAAATCATTACAAGACAATAACAAATGATGTGATGGTAGAGATATAAACGTCAAAGCTATAGAAAGACACAATCTTACCTCATGCTCATCCATCAGAAGATTAGCAGCTTTCAAGTCCCTGTGGATGATGTTATTCTGGTGCAGGTAATTCATACCCTTTGATATGTCAATTGAGACCTTCAGTAGTGTTGGAAGCTTAAAAGTACCCCTTTGTTTGTGTAAATAATCATACACACTTCCCCCACTCATGAATTCTGAGTTCCACAAAAGTAAACAAACTACAATTAATAAACTGTGAAACAGATATAGTTTAAAAACTAAAAACTAAACTACAGCTTCCGTCACATGGGAATTGTCTTTATAGATTTCTCTGAGTGTCTTTTCATTATATTCCAATTTTCTTAAATATCTGCAAATGTTTCTGATAGTGAGCATGGTATTACCTGTTACAATGCACAAACTTGGGGGCTTGGTACATGCTCCTATAAACTGCACTACATTCTTATGCCGCACTTTCCTGCACACAATAAATCTTATTGATTTTCACATATATATGGAAGAACAAAATATAATTAGCGAAGGAAATGCAGTCAAACTGTGCAAACTTCACAAGTAATTAATTACCGACCTCAAGATGTAAACTTCTTGGGCAAATTCTTTCTGCAAATCTGTGTTGACACGCTCCGTTTTAAGTATCTTGATAGCCACTTCTTGACTACGATACGTACCTTTGTATCTACATTAATTAATAAGTTCAACTCATTATGTGCACTAATTGCAGAATCCATGAATGTAATGAAATAATACTTGGTTAAAATACTTACAGATCACCATATGACCCAGATGCAACTTTGTGGTCCAGTATCAGAAACCGTGAATCAATTTCCCATACATCAGTCCCATCATTAGGTATTGTTAGGCGACTAAGTTGGCATGGCTCGCTTGATTGGTCCAGCTCACTTAAAGGAGTTGATGAACTCTGATTCGGCCAAGACTGTTTCTGCACGGAAGAGTGGCCATATATGGTGAAACCAAATTCCATTAGTGGCAAAAGTACGTGTAACATACAGTCATTAACTAGCAATAATCAATAATTAACTAAAATCTTTATTAGCAGGTATATACCTCAAGCTTAAAAAGTTCTCTTTCCAGTGCAGTTCTGAGTCGCTCGGTTTCCTGAAAATAAGTGCAACAAGTTTCAGTCTGAAAGACAGTCAAACTAATAAACAGTAGAGGAGCAGGCAATAGGTGTTCACTGAATGAATAAACAAGTAAATTCAACTAAAAATTTCTTTCTGACATAAGTTTAGAAGTTTAAGAAAATACCTCATATGGCCAACCATCAACAACAAAGACATCTAATGAGTAGCGATCCACTGTGGAAAAAGCATGTGCTTCTTGGATGTTCAGTCCAACTTCAGCCAGCAAGGCTGTCAACTGGAAATTTTGAACATGTTAGTATTTGAGAGCTGCCAAAAGATATTCAATAGAAAGTTCATAAAGATGTAAATTCCTCCACCATGGCATTTGTTTTAGAAGAAATAGTTAAGCACCTGACTAAGAAGCTTTGGTTTGTCATCTGTTGAAAACGTAATCTCATGCATAGGCCTGTATAAGAGTTAATGACAAAAAAGAGTGTCAACAAAAAATATGTAGTGCAGAGAAAATGCATTAAGCTTAAAATAAATAAATATGTGAGGCTTCTGAAGAATTAGTGCAATATGCCAATGTGAGAAGTTTAAAAGTGATTCTCAAGTAAATTTACTGCATGCTAATGCAAGACATTAGAGTGATTCTTGAAGAGACACCTGGGAAGAGCTGAATAGCTGTTTACAGCACTATCCCCATTTCGAACTTGAGACTCGTTTGCTTCAAGTGCAAGGGCTTCAAGATTTGGAGATGACCCAAATGCAGGTGGTGGATGAATGCTGTCATAAGATTCTTAATTTAATACTTAAATAAGAAACAGTAAAGAAACGAAGAAAACAGATTAGTAATGGCCTAAGGGGCCATTAGTAATGGACTGACAGTAGGCAAGTAGCACAAGAACAGGAGATCCAACCTCACTGAATGTTGATGAGCTAAAGAAACAAAATTTTGTTGCGTATTTTCAATTAATATGTACCTCTTGGCAGGTTGCTGTCTAGGAGAGCTTGTATAAACCAAGTCATCAGAGCTGCCATCTGTAGTTGTAGAAACCTGAATATAAACAATGGTTGGGTTTAACATGGATTCCACCAGGAGGATGATAGTTTTAAGTTTTAAGGGACCGCTAGATGATTTTAAGCAGGGCCAAACCAGCTCAACCATGGCCATGGTAAATACATAGATGAAAGACATCAATCAATGGAAGCTCATAATTACCCAATAAAACTTTGTTGGATTTGTAGAGCTAACCTGTACTAGCCGGACCTCAAATGCAGGCCTATTAGCAGGATCATGTGCTAGATGCAGTAACCGTTTGTGCATGAGTACATCTTCAGCCCGTTCCACATTTACATCAAGTGCATACCTTCAATACAACAAATAAGATCAAACGGTGACTACATTATCCAATTATTGTAGTTTGTGTGTGTTTATTTGAGAAGGATGGTACACAGAACTTAGATACCATATGATATGACATTTTTATCCCAGATCTGAACAAAGAATAATAAAACCGAAAATTAGTAATCAAAGTTGCCGATAAAAAAATTTTGCTTGATGATCAGCTTGTATGCAACAAATCTTGATTCTGAATCAAGTTTCACACTCCATGCAGCATATGATTATAGTGGATAAGGCAATTCCTTGCGTTGCCTGAGGTGGGAGAGATGCTGCAACATCCATTAACATTGATTTTTTTTTTATCTCTATGCAAAATGCACAAACGAAAAAAGATAATATCTGAGGTGTCTACTTCTATGACGAAAAATTCAAACTAATAAAATTTCAATCTCAAATTTGGCCCTCGTATTTTACTGACGCTGCTCAAATCCTCTTAATTCGTTATTAAAATTATTTGTATTGAATTTATCAATTATTCAATAATTTTTTAACCTAAAAGATCGATCTAAACGAGGGAGAAAAAATCTCACCTTACACATACTAAGTCAATAGTTGATATCTACAGACGAGATGGAGTAGACTAATGTCGAAGTGAACAATTCTATCAAGTAAACCAGCAAATCAAAAGTCTAAACAAAACGAAGGAGATCATTCGGCGTAAAAACAAGTTATTCAGATCAAAAACGAAGAAAACTCAAAGCCAATTCAACCAATCGCACATTGAGAAACATCAAACCTACATTCCACACACCTGAATTACACACACAAACACCTAGCAACGCATCTGATAACTATCAGATTCATACAACATGATGCAACCGAATTGAGCAAGGGTAAAGGTTTATCACGTTTATACCTAGTCGGTAACCGATTGAAGTGAGCCAAGAGTTCATCCTCAAATCCAGGTTGATTAACTTCTTCGTTATTAGAGTCCTTGAGTCGGTTAAGCACCTCATTATAAACCTCAAGCTTCTTCATCTGATGCCGGTGGCCGCTGCTGCTGTTCGCCACCGTGCGCGACGGCGACGACTCCATGCTTCTGCTACTACAACTCTCGTTGCTTTCCATCACCATCACCGTCACAGATTCACAGACTTTTATCACCGAACAACAAATCAACAACAAATGTTTCTGCTAGATTCAACAGTTTCGATGCTATATGATGATGATGATTGTGATTGTGATTGTGAAACCACAATTCTAATGCAAGCTTTTCCCGCTGTTCATCATCTGTTTCATCTCTCTCTTGTTCTAATGGTTTTTTTTTCTCTCTCTCTCTCTCTCTTCACATAATTTGTGAAGTTTTTGTGTGTGTGTATATATATATACACACATAAATCTAAAGGTGTAAGAGACAGTTTCTTATTTTGTTTTTTTTAAATGATTAACGGCGCAGCATAATGGCATCCTCTAAGCATCCGAGTCGAATCATCAACTCTATCCTTAATTATTTTATTTACTTACCATGTTAAAACTTTGGTAGTACACGTTTTAAATTATAATTATAAATAGTATTATATATTTTAAGTAATTATTTAAATTTATGTTAATACATAGACCACCAGTGTAATTAAGTCTTAATAAAGCAAATAATACTGATGAATAAAATAAAACAGAAAAAAATAATCTTGAGAGTTATAATTGTAACATCACAAAAATGAAAATAAGAGAGAAAAGATTTTTGGTGAGCACGATTATAATCCTAGCTCGAGATGTATAGATTTACTTATTTGTTAGAGATACAGGTTGTGCTAACTTTTAAACTGTGACGGTTTAATTGTTTGGTTTAAGCGTTTGTTAATTGTTAATTGGTTTTCTTATTTTTCTCAAAAAGTATCATTTTTTATAGTTATTCTACTTATTTATTTATTTATATATTATATATATTATATTTTTTCAGGAGAAGGTGACTTTTAAATAAGATGCAGCATAAATGTTCGGTTTTAGATGTTTGATATTTAATTTTTGAATCGACTTACCTTTTGCTATTACGTTTCAACAAATGTTCCAAATTAGTTGGTGTATTTAAGTTCACAATTAAATGGTATGTTTCAATTAAGCAATTGATTTAATTATATCAAATATTATGCTAATATTAATATTATTGATATTGTGATTGATTACAACTATACAAGACTTTGTTTGTGAAGGTTTTCTTTTTTTTCTTTTTTTTCCTAATTGGTCGAAAAGATTTCAAATTCCATAACTTAAAAGAATTTAATATCTTAAAAAAATTGTGATTTAAATGTAACCTCAAACTTTAGACTGTTTTATATTTATTTGAAACTTTAAATATATCTATCTATTGTAATAAAAAGATTTTTTGAGTGACTTGATATAATTCAAGATCTTCTAATTCTAATTTTTTTCAGTTATGTTTCCTTTTAAATAATTAGATTAACTAGTAATGATATTATCTATTTTTTTAAATTTAATATAAATTTTTAATTGCTTAAGAAAGGGGTCTCGTTATATGTAATTTCTACAGAAATAAAATTTTATAATATAATAATTTTTTAAAACATCAAACTTTGAAAGAATAAAAAATACGAAAATTTTAACATCTGTTTTTTAAAAAAATTATAAACCAAAATATTTTAAGTTTGGAGTTTTAATATAAAAAAATTTAAAGTTGGCATATTTAAAAATGGTTTGTTTTTGAACAAAAAGTTTAAAATGAAATTGAGAATAATAAAAACGGGTTTTTTAAAAAGTTTTATTGTTATTTAATTATCTATTGTATTCATTAATACATAATTTCAATCATATCTTAACTTAAAATATTATTTTATAATTAATAAATTTCCGTTACTAACTTTTTAATATTTAATATATTCAACCCATATAATACGTGGAGTGCTAACCTAGTATGTATGTATAGCTGCTAAACCTGCGAATTACATGAGTTGAATATGAAAAAGATGTAATTCATAAATACATATATACTTCTTATAACTGGAATTACCTATTTATATAATAATGCAAGAATGAAAAGCTATATTGTAACCCTCTTTTTAAGGAGTCTCATTTTTCTTTCTCAATCTGCTTTTGACTTATCTTCAAGATATCTAAAGCTTTTCTTCTATCCTTTTCAGCAACATGTTCGTTTCTATAGTCATTTTTTTCTTTTGAGTTCATAGGAAGAAGTGCAGGACCGGTGAAGGGTGGTCACTTACAACACAACAACACAAAGAGGAGATTAACCAAACTTAATCAAACAATAAACTGGATTAACCACAATAATGATACTAAGAACACAAGTAACAAGTAAGAGACAGAACAAGAGAACACAAGAGATTGGGTTTCAAGGATGCAGTATATTGCTTTCTCAAATTCTGTTACAAGTGTTACAAAGCATATTGAAGGATACTTGAACATGGAATACTTATACTACAACCTACAGCCGGCTATACTTTGAAAGCCAGCTGGATACAATTGACTAGACACAAACAAAATCAATTGTAGAATCAAAAGGTGTATCTGCCTTTTGACCTTATGACTATGACATGCCATAGCTCACATCCTTATCTATTACAAAAAGGATAAAGTACATAAAGTAGAAAGTTACAGACTCAAGACCTCAATGTACAGTTACCAAAAGCATGGACCTTTTCACCAACTCATGTAAGTTGGTGACTTTACAGAGATGCAGCGGAAAGGTGTCCAGCTTTATGGAACAGTACATCAGATAAAGCATGTTACTAAAAGTCTTCGGAAGAAATCTATCTTCATAAGATGAAGCTTCGGAAGACTTTGTCTTTGAAGCTTCGGAAGACTTCATATTTGGCTTCGGAAGATATTGGTCTTGGCTTCGGAAGATTTTACACTTAGAATATTTCTAGTGCATGGTGTAAAACTTCTGAAGCAATTCTACTTCAGTTCTTTAGTGCATTGCTTGCAGAGAGACTTTGGATGTTTTGGTTTGCATCAGACTTAAAGGAATCCTTACAAGAAGGTTGAACATCATTGCAGGATCGAGTTTGGTCACTCAACACAATTGTTATCTCTCAAACTCACTAAGTCACACTCGGATTGATGATGCAGAACCTTTTAAGAGTTGATAGTAATATAATAAGTAACCAAACACAAGAGAAAGGTTTTTCAAGATACTTGTATATATTACTTCTCAACTCAAAATATTACAAGACTCTTACAAGCATGATAAATGAGTTACAATAAGACACTATATATACTACTATCTACAGCCGGTTATACTTTGATACCAGCTGAGAACTTACTACTAGACAAATATTACATTGCTAGAAGTAAGGTATTTAAGATAAAATACTATCTAAGATTTGGTAGTCATGACATGTCCATGACTTACCTTTTTTCACCAACCAAAGTTGGTAACTGTACTAATTGATAAGGGAATGAACAGTGGAATAAAGTATGGCCAACTACATGGGCGTGGGAAAGCGTCATGCAGTATCTTAGAGATTGCAGCGGCTTGTCAGAAAGAATATACTTATTTCCACCGGTTCATAGCAGGTTCTTCCGAAGGTTAATTGGCTTCGGAAGAACAAGTTCTTCCAAAGCCACTTATACTTCAGAAGAGTCTACTTCTTCCAAGGCTTATGATGATCTTCAAGACTTCACACTTCAGAAGTCATTGTCTTGGAATCTTCTAAGTGTTGAACTTCGGAAGAAGGAAGACTTTATCTTCAGAAGTTAGAGTTTCTCTTCGGAAGCTCTTTCATCCTTGACCTTCGGAAGTTCAGCTTTTGCCTTTGGAAGTTCCTTGTCAGTTGCACTAAAAGTGTTTTAATTTTTTTTGTGATTGCACCAGCCTTACTTGATCCAACAAACTCCCCCTAGGCTGATGCTACCAAAACCTCACTTGTTTCTACTTCTTAAAACTTTCAGCACCAAGGATAGGAGATACTTATCTGTCTCTTTGTTCTTCCCTGATGCGGTGCTGAGAAGTTTGTACAAATCTTTCATAGACAGCTGATCAAGTTTGTCACTCTGAATAATGTGTACCCTTTGTTGTGTCCCTCTAAAGAGAGTTAGTTGACGGGAGTTGTAGTCATACTCCCATCTAACTATAGATTCCAGTTCAGGGTCTTCAACCATTTAAAGAAAGGCTTTGCCTTTAGTTGCTGACCCTTCCTTTTCATCTTTCTCTCCCAGCTTCAACTATTCTTCAATCTTGGCCCTTGTAGTTAGTTTGGCCATATGAAGACTGCTTAGATGATTTTTGATGTGAGCTACTCCCTTTGATTGGAGAATGCTTTCTCTGCTAACTCAGCAATATCAAATCTGCTTAAGTGTAGCAAAGAGGAGGCATTAAGCCGGTTAATCTTGTCATATTCTCTTTCCACAACAAAGTTGTGATAAGAGTCTTCAAACCTCCACTAGACTATTTTCTTCCTAGGAACAATACGTTGAGATGGAAATTTGTCTTCCTTCCTAGTGTCGAGTAGAGTCACCAGCTTTCGTCTCAGCTTCTTCTCTTCTTCTTCAAGAGAGTCAGAGTAAATTGCCAAGAGTTTAAGAGCTTGGTCTAGTGTTCCTCTAGGTAGATAAAGGAATTGTTCTCTTGTGAGGGAACATGAGGAGCCATCAATAAAGGTTAACTTGATGCACCCCTTCTCATAGAAGATATCACTTAGTGTAGTACATTTGATGAGCTTCCTCTTGATCTCCTTAAACTCTTTCTAAGGTTAGAGGTTGAGAGGGTTGAGAGGATGACTTAGGTGGCTGTTGGGTAGATGATGATTGGGTTCTGGAGAGTGTTTTTAAGGTTTACTAATAAGTAGTGGAGGTGGTTGTTTTGATGGAATTGGTGTGGGAGAGGGTATGGATGATGGTGTGGGCTTAGGAGTGTAAGGTTCAGTGGTTGGTTTGATTTTGATGGGGAAAGGAAGAGGAGTTGGTTATGGTTGAGGTTGTGGTTGTGGTATGGGTTCAAAAGTCATCCCATGCATTCTTCTGTACATCTATTTCCTTCTTCTTGAGCGAATGTCAGTCTTGATGTCACTGACATGTCGCTGCAGGGTCTTCTCGAACATGGGGCCAACTTGCCTGCCAGAGAAGCCATGGGCCCTGAGATAATCCTTCATCCAGGCTTTATCTCCCATCTTCTTGACAGCTGCAAGTTGAGCTTCTTCTTCTTCTCCTTTAGCTTTTCCCTGGAAGCCCTCGTTCTCTATTTTTTCATTTGGGCTTGTTCTTTTTTGAAAAGCAACAAGACCGTATCATTATCATGAGGAGCCAGTTCCTCAAGAGAGAATCCCCTGGAGCTCAGAAAAGCTATCCTTTCATCCCTGAGCTGTTGCTCAGCTTCCTCCTTCTTTCTCTGTTCTTCCTCTTCTAAGACCAACCTTCCTGCTTCTTCTTGTTCTATCCGTAGCAAGGTTGCCTTCTCTAACTCCACCAACTCCTTAAGTGGTAGGAGGAGAACATCTTCACTAGTTGCGCCCAAGCTGACAAGCTTGTCAATAATCTCCACCCTTTTGATTGTTGATAGCTTCCTGATTGACTATAGCTGCTTTGCTACTTGCAGCTAATAGTTTCTCAGAGGGAAGCCTACCTTTTCTTCTAAGCTTTTCCAGCCTTTCTTCCTCTTGTAGTTCTTCCGCATTCAACTTCCTCTTGCCCTTGATGTCTTTGGAAGCTTGAGACTTTGGAGGTTCTTGCGTAGAGGTTTTAGGTTGGTGGGTGGTGATTTGAGCCTGTGATGATGATGATGTTTGGGTAAGAGGTGTTTTGAGAAAGTCCACACTATTTACCTCAGATGCTAGTTCAAGGATTGCATCTGTGATAATTAGATCATCAGCAGAGAGAATAGTCCTTCCACAGCTTGGATCTCAGCTTCGGAAGTTTGAAATACTTCTTCCGCAGCTTTGACTTCAGCTTCGGAAGATAGTGGCATTTCACTATCTGTCCCAACTATTTCAGTTGCTGGGCCATCAGTCCCCATATCCCCTTCGAATTCAATCTCAGGTTCAATGTGGACCTTAGGTTGACCAACTTCCTTGACAGTGGTAGATGGTGTATTCCACCTTTAAAGCTCTTCAGCTCCAAAATAAGCCAAAGCAACATCTGGGCTTGGCTGTTCAAGGGAGGAGCTCATCAGAAATTTGGTTAGGAATCTATTCAAATCTATGAACATCCTTGGATCCACTTGAAGGATGATAGGAGGAGGCTCAGGGAAAACAGTTGATTGTTGAGCGGGATATCTTGAAGAGAGAGTAGAAAGAACTAAGCTGTGCTGCTCCATGTGAGTTTCACTCTGAACATTCTCCCTCATTTTGGTAGCATCATCTTGAGAGGTAGATAAGCTAGAGGAGGAAGTCAGAGAGACTTGTACAGGTACATGCCTAACAGATCTCTTAATCTGTTTCTCAGCTAGTTGAGCCTTGAGACTTTCAATCTCAAGTTGTTGAGTGGTAGACCTATCCTTTAAAGTCTTAACCCTGAATTCAAGATTTGAGACTTTAGAAAGTAGGTCTTCAATGGTGAGTTGCATACTTCCCTCATCTTCTTTCGAATAATCACGGGGAGATGAGGTAACATACCAGTATGTTCATCCTCACCACCAGATGTGGTTTCTTGGCGCCCTTGTTTCCCTTGCTTAATGATGTCTCTTTCAAAGTCATCAAAAGGCATGGTTGCCGTAGATTCAGTCTCAGATATGTTACCACTGTTCTGAGGGCTCATTAAGGCACCTTTAGTAGTGGCAGCCGAATCTACATGAGTCCCCTCCACTAAGACTAACTTCAAATGATGTAGCAGTAGATATAGTGCCTTTAACATGAATCTAACCTACTCCACTAAGACTAACCTCAAATGATGTAGAATCTAGGGTAGATATTTCTTCAGCATGACCAGTCGATACTGCCAATGCAGATAAGGCTTAAGGTGATAATGGTTGAACCTAATCGGTAGTTAGAATATCTTTATCTTGGGTTGTAGACATGGGAGATGTTTGTATATGGAGCTTAGTTTCTACAGACTCGGGATGTGGTCCAGTTCTAAAAGAGTTAACTTCCAAAAAAAGTTTCCTTGGTGATTAGGATATCCGTCATGATATTCTCATAAGAATTTCTCGAATTTAATTTTTTATAATGATGGTAATTTTATAATTAATAGTAAGTTACACTTTTCGACATTTAGTCTTATACGAAATTTTATGTTTCATTCATAAACTAAGGAAATAACATAAACTATCCTTTATATTTTAGTTTTATCATAGTTTTAGCTTTTGTCACTTACATGCGTTAAATTTCCTATTAAATCCAAACATGTGCCTTGCACCTGATGAACATGAGGGCTAACTAGTCATCGCGTGTGTGTTTTAGTTACAAAAATAAGTAATAAATATACACTATCTCCCTCCCACCCCTACCCCCCCCCCCCACACACACTTTTTCTCATCTCTTTGTTTTCCTCCCATTGACTTCTTCATCATGTCCTTCATCCTCGCCCATACCACCACACCATCACTCACAATAACAAACACTCTTTCTTTCTCTCTCTCTCTCTCTCTCTCTCAAGACCATCAATTCTTCACCCTCCCTCTTCATCGTCGAGCCACCTACAACAAATGAAGAGAGAGATGTTACGATGAGTGGGTCATTTGTGAAACCATACATCACAATTGAAACCATCATCGGGGGCTTGATTTTGATCATTGGAGAAGATCTAAGGGAGGGGGTAGAGTTAGGATAAAGAACATGGTTGTGCTAACTCACCACAAATCTGATAGAGTTGGTTAGAGAGGGGTAGCTTGAAATCAGTTCATGTTGATACCATTTGTGGCATGTTGATTGTGGTAGAGGCAGTGGAGGTGGTGGTGATGAGAATTGTCGACGATAGACTAGGATCCGAAGATGAGCCGTTGTTAATGCTTAGATAGCCGAAGATGAGCTACCTTTTTATCCTCAATGAAGCTTGACAAGAGAAAAAGTTGTGAGTGCATGTTCAATTTGAACGAGCTATCTAGAAGGGTGCATATTAAAGGCAAGAATAACACCAAATTAGTTTACCATGGTATTCACCGAAGGTGAAAGAGAAGTAAATGTGATGGTGGTGTTCCATGGTAAGGGGCATTCTAGGAAAAGAAGATATATATATATATATATATATATATATATATATATATAATATAGAGAGAGAGAGAGAGAGAGAGAGAGAGAGAGAGAGAGAGAGAGAGAGAAAGGATCAAATGAGAACTCATTTATTTTGTGTGAACTCTAGTAGCCAATGTTAACCACATATTTTCAAGGGCAAAATTATGTAAGAGAGAGAGAGACAGAGGTAAGTAGGGTACATTTTATTATTAATTAAATGAATAGTCCTTAGGGGAGTAAAGGACCATAATGCCCTCATGTGCAACATACACGTCTAATTATCAGAAGGTCTAACGTTAGTTAGTGAAATGACTAAAAATATAAAAATATAGAAATATAAAAGACAATTCCAGCTATTCCCTTATTTTAAGGAGGAAACCTAAAATTTCATTTAAAATTATAGGAGGAAAATGTGATTCACTCATAATTAAAGAAGTAAAACACTAAAGATTTAGCTTACCACGCATCTTTTTTACAACCACTGCCAATGTTGCTGTTAAAACAGATTCCTTCACAGCTTAGAAAGAATGCCCGGGTTATCCATATTCTCAATTTAAAAACCTTACTATTACGACTATTTATCCTTTTAAACCGCATATCACACTTCATTTATATAGATGTTGCCTTTACATGAGTTTAAGGGCATGTATCAATGATTATTCAATAAATTAAATTTTTTTATCATATTGAAAGTTACATTTACTAAACTAGTTTTACCTTTAAACTAAAAATAAGAAAGGTAATATTTAAAATTTTAACTTGTTTACTTTTAAGCTACTATCAAACAATGACTATAACCTTATTTAATTTGAAAGATTTGCAAAATTAATAATTATTACTGTAGTTTTAAACACTCAGATGATTAAAAGAAGTCCCAGCAACAATATGTGAGAGTTATTGACAATAATTATTAATTTCTTCCCTTAGCAACATAAGTTTAAAACACGTGTTTATTTATAGACACGTTCGTTTGTATCAATCTTTTACTCGTCAATTGGGGATGACATATTCACTTTTTATATTCTTTTAGGTTACTTTTTGAGTAGTATAAAACAATATATCTAAAAGTAGTTTTTTAGTAGTGTATAAACGATGATATCCCCATGGTATGTATGAAATTCGAAAAAATGTTACTATGTCGTGAGAAAATCAAAAAACGTATTATACTTGACAAGGATCTGTTTTGAACGAAACTTATACCGGAATGTAGAAAAAATAAACATGCTATAACGGTATTGGGAATTAAAGGAAACACTATACAATACATGTTAAGACGGATGTCCGTACGATTCCGCAAGGAATCGTACATCTTGTAACCATTAAATGTATGATAGTGGATTTATTATGCATTTCTTTTATAAGACAAATGATTCTAAATTTATTTTATAAGAGGCTGTTTAGCAATTTTTAAATGATTAAATGCTGAACCAATAAGAGGTCTGAACCACTAAGATGTAGTATATCGCTTAACTATTCAAAGACAAATGTCTAATCAATTCAAATGAGAGGTCTTAAGCATTCAGCATTAGACCTCTTAACCATTCAGTATTAGTATAATACTTAACCATTCAGAGGCAAATGTCTGAACCATTCAGACATTTGCTCGCGAAACAAATAGTCTGAACCATTAAGTGCTGAACCATTAAGACATCAGAACCATTAAGAGGCTGATTCAGATGCTACCATATAACCCCTTAGTAATATGGACTGGTCCTAATTATTTTTAAACTTGTATTTCAAACTTTGAACTTTTAGTTAAGTTTGGTTGGCTAACCATTAAACCTAGGATAGTGAATTTACCTTGGGCCTTCCTTTTTATAAGACAAGGGACGCTAAAAGTTTTGTTTAATTTGATGATATGAGCAAATCCCAACCATCACTGTGGGTACTTTTGTTTATTCATTGACTATACTAAGGTAACTGTGTACTTTACTTATAGAACTTATCATTTATTTCATTTTCTATTCTCCATCGATGTGAGAAAAGTAAATACATGACTAGTGTAATACTGTAACACCCGTCCTCTCATACCACTAATATTGTCCGCTTCACCTACGAGTTACTCACGGATTTGCTTTTGATTGCCCAGGTGGAAACTTCCCACGGAGGTCAGCCATCCCTAGATTGTTGCCACCTGTGCATGCTTAACTGTGGAGTTCTCCTCTCATCCACACCCAATGCGCCCAAAACGCGTTGGTAATATTAGAGACCTGACATTCCTTATGAACCAGGAGTCTCTCCTGTCCATAACCGATGTGGGATTTATATAGGGTGTCACAATCACCCCCACTCCTTTGGACTCATCGTCCTCGATGAGCCGAGAAGTCACCATCCTCCGTGAGGTATGTCTCACATCCCGAATGACACAGGGGTGGCTCTGATAACATTCTGTAACAACCGGCCCCACATACCACCAATATTATCCGCTTCATCCACGAGGAGCTCACGAATTTGCTTTTGGTTGCTTAGGTGAAAACTTCTTAGGGAGGTCACTGATCCCTTGTATGCTGCCACCTGAGCACGCTTAACTGTGAAGTTCTCCTCTCATCTACTGCCAATGCACCCAAAACGCATCGGTAATATTAGAGACCGGACATTCCTTATGAACCAGGAATCTCTCATGTCCACAGCCGATGTGGGAATTATATAGGGTGTCACAAATACAGTCGTATATTACACGAGTTAAATAAATAAAATATTAAATAAATTGCAATAAAAATTTAGAAATTAAAAAATAAATATTTTCAAATAAGATATGATCGAGTTACATATAAGTAAGTATTTTAAGTAAAATAACAATAACATCATTTTAAACTTTCGTTTTTAAAATGTGAGAAATCGAAATACAAATTCTAAAAAAGGGTTTTAAAATAGTTTGTAATATTAAAAGTTATTTGTTTTAGAAAATTTAAATATCTTTTTATTTTTGTTAAAGTATGTATTTTGATAGAAAAAATCTAGGTTCTAATTTTTACGATATCTAATTTATTACTATGAAAATGTATTAAATAATATAATTACTATATATTATTATTATCAATTACGAGAGATAGACGAGAAAATTAAATGAGAAAGCCCAATATTATGGCACATGATATATCAAAACCTTCTTTTATTATATAAATAATATATATACACACATATTATGATATTATGATACTAGGTTAGAAACTCATGTATTACATTGGTAGAAAAAAATTAACATATTAAAATCATTAAACTTTATTAATTTTTGTATGTTACGTGTCATTAGATATTATTAAAATAATAAATTATAAAAAACTAAAAAATTATAAATAACAAATAAAAATAAATATAAAATTATAATTTAAGATAAGATAAAATTGAAACCTTCTAATTTAGTATGTTTAATAATTTATTAAAATAAGAAGATTTTGAAAATCCAAGGATCGAATCAGGAATTATCAGTTTAGATATGACAAATAGTGATCGCGGAATTATAACAACTTGTTTGTTTAATTAATTGTTTATGATATTATAATTTATAACGATGAACAATGAAGAACAAATACGAGAAATCGAAATACAAATTAAAGTAGAAGATCAACCCAACAATTGTTTCAAATGATTTCCATTAAATATAAATCTGTTACAATTTGTATTTTGGAATTTGATGATAATAAGCTAATTGCTATATGATTTTCTTGTTTGTTTTTGCTATTTTGATTTGATGATTTGGTGTAATCACCAATGATGTATTGTTTTTTTGTGTGTTTTCTGTATCTCTTGGTAGTGAAACCATGCCTTCTATTTATAGGCAGAGGGATTCACCTTTTACAAGGGTTAAAAGTAAATTCCTTAACGGGGTAAGAAAGCTACATAAGTGAAATTCTGATGTGATGTGATTGACACATTCTTGAATGACATCAGTCTTCGTAGATGTTAACTTGTTAACTTCACTTCTGAGAGTTGACTTGTTGACTTCATTGATGATGTTGTTCTTCTGCAGGAATTGGTCTTCTGTAGGAATGGATCTTTGAATTCATCAGCAACAATCAATATACTTCTACATCAGCAGTAGCTTGACTTCCTAAGATGTCTTCCGCAGAAGATCTACGGATGACTGATCCTTGACTATTCTTGTTTTGCTCCGCCGAACATCTATGGAAGAACATTTTGTTCATACGCAGATAATTCTTGTACTTGTGTCAATTTCAAAATTGACCAAGAATGATATTTTCCTGCAATCATGAATATAACCAATACAAGCACATATATGGGGTTAACATATATATATATATATATATATATATATATATATATATATATATATATATATATATATATATATATATATATATATATCATGATTACAAAAATGTTAAGAGATTACGAGAATTCATTACATAGTTGAATAACTGCTAAACCTATACAATGAACTAGACCTAACAGATTTATAGTTTAGATATTTAATTATTTACTTTACTTAAATCTAGTAATTTTTATTTAATATGAGAGAGAGACAAGAAACAAAAATTTAAAGTTCACGAGAGGTTGTCACGTGTCTCTAAAAAATATTTTTTTAATATATAGCATAGATATGTACTTGTATTATATATTCAAAGAAGCTTCAAATTATCCCAAAGAGCTTTATTATATAGTAGTATAGAAACAATAAGTATAATAAGAAACAAAAGTATTATCGTCATACCTATAATTTATTTTTTTTCTATCCTCCATAGATGTGGGATAAGCACACATATTATGTGATTTATGATATTGTGGCATATGTACTTATATTATATGCTCAAAGGATTGTAAGCGTCTTATACTTTTTAGGAAATCATCAAATTGTTCCAAAGAGCTTGATTATATAATAGTATAGAAACAATAAGTATAATAAGCAACAAGAGTATTATTGTCATACCTATAAAATACTAAAGTAATTTTTCACATACTTATCGATACATTAGCCAACACAACGAGTAATAGTTTTATAAATTAAAAATATAGAGCAATACCATACTCATATTAAAGAGAATAAAATGTTTATTTTAATGTTGTATTTTTCTTAAAAAACATTAAGATGTGAAAGGGTTATAATCATTTAAAAATTATGATGAAGTTGGTTTTAAGATTTAACATTTGTAAACTATATAATTGTAATGTTTGTAAAAGATAATTAAGATAGTTAAATTCATAAATAACAAATTTATCCCCTTAAACTTTTGAAATTTAATGTAAAAAGATTTAGATTTTAAGTTTTATAATTTTCGTATTACAGCTCATTGTTTTTTCATACTTGTCATTGTTTTTTCATACTTGTCATTTTAAGGTAACTTTGACAAAACCCAACCCTAGCCTCCCTTGACCCCCATTCGGCCGAAACCCCTTCCCCACACCTCCATTCACATGATTTTGATCAAGAACAAGCTTTAGCATTCGATTTTGATCAAGTTCCAAGTATTCCATAGTGCTAGCAAGTCCAATTCTTGATTCTACACGTTTGAAGGTATGTTTTGTTATGTTGTTCATAGATTTTGATTCAAGATGAGCCCTAATCCGAAATTGATGATGACTATATGAAATTGATGATTGTATGATGATTATATGATGTTAGTTAGGTTGTATGAATGCTAGAATATGTTGATTGTGCAAGAAAATACATGAAATTGGGATGTTGATCATGACTTACTAAAAGTAGAAACTTTTGTGTATGATGTTTGGGAATTTGGGTGTTTTGGAGATGATTAACATGTTAGAATGAATGTTATGAACTTGATTAGGTATAATATTGATGAAATTATTATGAAATTGGATGCTAGATCACTTTTGGGTGTTACTTTCCTAAAAAGAAAACTTTATTTTTGTAAAACTTTGGATGTGATGAATTGGGTATGCTTGTGATGTTAAGATCATGTTAGAATGATTGTGGATGACGTTTGTTGTGATAGAATGGGTAATTGAGTTGTTATGGATGCTTGGTTGATCATGTAAGAAGTATAAGTTTTGTTGATCATACATGAGAATGGATTATGGTTAGTGATTAAGAGATCATGTTTGGTTGGAATGAACTAGATGAATGAATGTGATTATGATTGTCATACATGCGTGCGAATCTGAGGCCCCTACTTAGTAGGATTGGCAGAGTTTAGGATGTGAAGTCGTGAGTGGCTTCACATGGCATGTAGTGCATGATTAGTTTTCGCGTATGAGTTATTTATTGTGATGTATTTATATATATATTAAGCATGATGATTGTTTGAGATTTGCATAAGTGTATGATGATCTAATGTGGCATGATGACTTAGGTAGAACCTAGGTTGACAATGTGATACGCATGGATAAATTGCATGACGCTCTTGTATGTTAAGTGATCATATATGATTAAACTATATTTCAACTAATATGTCACAAACAGGTCAAACGGGTCAACTAGGTTAATCTAGGATTATTGAGTTTCTATGGGTACACGTACTAATCTACTTGTGTGTTCTAGGTAACCTTTGAAGGGTTGTCTTTGCATCTATCACGAGTCTTTTTATTCACTATCATTACACACCAGGTGAGTTCATGCCCCTTATTTTATAAAACTTCTTCTGGGGGAGGTAGCATACTGGTACTCAAACGCTATTTTATGATTATTATAAGTTATGTATGTTTTTAACATAGTGCTTAATACCATGGAAAGTCCTCACACTTTCAGATCATTAATAATGGTAACTAGCGGGAAATCTTGGGTAGTACTACTGGGTCTGACGAGCCCCACTCGTGAGACTGGAGGTCAAGCGGGTGCAATTTTTGTTCTATACACAAATATTCGTCACGACCTGGTAAGTCGTGACGGGAGGCAACAAACGAAACACAGTCAGCTTCGATTGCGAAATCACTATTGTTAATGCATGTGAATATAGACTAGCTATCTATTTCAATGCACTTCTTATGTTATACAAATGTTAATATTTATGATAAACGCAAACTCTTGAACTCACCAACTATTGTGTTGACATTTTAGTATGCTATTCTCAGGTCGTTAACTTCGCTTGTTATTAGGAGCACTGCATGGATTCACATGCATTCTAAGACTATATTTTAAAGACATCTTTGTTGGTTTTTATTTATTAATGTTTAATCATTTGGGTTGGCGCGTGTTTTGCCATATTATGCATTTATATACTTTGGGTTTTCTTTACTTACAAAACGCTTCCGCATGGTTTTAAAGTTTGAACTTTGGTTGGTTTTATTTTAAACGTGGCATATAGAGTCGTTCTGAGTAACTATTGACTGTGATCCTGGTTTGTTCACACGCCTCGCGGTAAACTCCGCACGTGGATTTTGAGGGTGTGACATATATATATATATATATATATATATATATATATATATATATATGTATATATATACATATATATATATACATATATATATATACATTATGTATATATTTGTGTGTATATATATACATATATATATATATATATATATATATACATTATGTATATATTTGTGTATATATATATATATATATATATATACAATTTAACTTTTTAATTGTTTAAAGTATATTTGAGTAAAATTCAACATTATTTTTGAGGTCATTATAATTTTTTTAATTTAAACTTGATGCGATGCGTACTGTATATATTTTGATAAAGATTTTTCGCACAGATTCAGTTTTAATTGGGTATTACTATTACTAAACCACACACAAAAAGGCAAGTGTACCTATCGTGTGGTAGTACAGTGATGGAGTATCAATCCGTGGACACACCTAGCCTACTTAACAACCTTAATGTTTGACTATCAGATTTGATTATTGTTTCAGAAAATAATAAGTTGCATTGATAAGATTTTTGGGGTTTAAAAACAACAATAATTAAAATAAAGTAAAATAAGATTGAAGCGTTTGGATTTAAAACCAGGGAATAAAGGCTATCATCCTAATTAGATTACACTTTTGTAACTGTGATGAATTGGTGTAATTAAAGATATTGATTAATGTAATTATGTTAATGTTTATAAAGGTGAGCTGGCGCGATTTCTCGTCTATCCGTCAGGTTGAGTTTTATTGCTTAGATTAAAGCCCTAGCAATGTAGATAAATCTTTTTTTGACCTTTTTGATATACGATTTTTGAAAACATAATTTAAAGTTAAAAAGAGAGTTGACCAGGTTCCTTCGTAACATACCATTAATTTTAGAAAACCATGACAATTACTGTAGATTTCTCAGACTAATAAAATGGAACCCGCAAATGATCAGAAAGTTAAGGTGATATGATTTTTAATAACCATTTCTAGTTCATTAGCCATGGATTTATTACGAAGATCGGTTTCACGAATAAAACTAATCATACATTTTTCAACCGTGTATGACAATCGCAGTTACAAATCATAAAGTTATAACTTCTCGTTCAAATGTAGATGCTACTCATCAAAAGTTTTCCTAAGACCTCCGTAACATTAACATAATATAAATCACACCATTAGTTCATCACAAAATATATAAGTTTCATCCAAATAGGATGATAATGAGAGTTTTGCTCATAATGAGCATGAACATAACAACACATGTTGGAGCATATATTGTCATATATAGCGTGTCCGTCACTTGACGAATAGTCTAGGCTTAATGTAATACACCTGATTAGTTGTAAACACATGAAACTGAGTCATTCACAGGAGCATATGCGAATGGGACTCAGTCGTACGACTGAGCCATGCTAATGGACCAGTCGTGCGACTAAGAGATGCTATTGGGCCATTCGTAAGACTGAACCATAAGTATAGTCCAGTCGTACGATTGAACCATATGCATGGTCCAGTCGTACTAATGGGCCCAGTCATATCTGATATGGGCTGAGGCCTATAAATACCAGTTTCATTGTGTAGAGAGGTAAGGTTTTGAGAGTGTGCCCGGGGCCTAGGTGCTGCCGGATGAGAGGGGAGATCATGCTCGATCTCCCATTGCCAAGAGTTGTGATTATTCTGTTTAACGAGCTTGTAATCATTAGGTTTTATCAATGAAACCATTCTATTATTGTTCGTTCTCTTGTTTGTCTCTTGGTTTTTTTTCCTTCCGTCAAGAACACGCTCGGATGTCAACCGATCCAGCGACTTCACAATTGGTATCAGAGCCGGTTACTGCTAGAATGATCTAACAATCATTCTAGCAACCCGAGCTCTTGATTTTTGGATCTATTTCATGTTCTTTGACGTTAAACCCACTTCATGTTCTTCGTGTTTTGCTAAGATCTTGTGACGTGTGTTGTTTCTTGGTTAAAATCGAACTCGGAATCACGTTCTTATCACCCTTGCGAATCTTATGATGTATATTTTGTTTCGGTTCATGTAAAATTCATCAAATTTGGGTTTTTGGCAGCCATGGCGGCTGCAGATCTGAAAATCTGCATGCTGATCCGCTCATGCGACTGGACCATGCTAATGGACCATTCGTACGACTGGACCATGCTAATGGACCATTCGTACGACTGGACCATGCTAATGGACCATTCTTACGACTGGAGCATGATAATGGACCATTCGTACGACTGGACATGCGACTGGACCAGTCTTATGTCCAGTCGTACGACTAGACCAGTCTTATGTCCATTCTTATGTTCAGTCATGCTACTGGACCAGTCTTATGTCCAGTCGTGCTACTGGACTAGTCTTATGTCCAGTCATGCTACTGGACCAGTCTTATGACCAGTCGCACGAATATATCATTCGTATCATCCATTCACACGAATGTGATATTTGTCCTCCATGTCATACGAATGAACGGTGTTCCAGACCAAAAAAAAAAGAAAAAAAAATTCTGGAACTATCTCCTGCACATATTTGAGGATGAGCAAAGCACATTCACCCTGAGGTTCTTTTGTCAAATAAGTTCGATGGATACCCCATTATTCATTGGACTTCTAGAATAGATTAATGTAGTTAGAACACAAAAGAGAGAAGAGAAGATGTCAGCAGTTGGTGCTGATCTTGTGGGGTAGTCAGGAGCATCTGACTATTTATGGGCCAATCAAGTTATATTTATCCACACAGAGAGGATTCTGATTCTTAGGGGGAATCCATGTATAGAGAAATTGAAGACGCAATCAGAAAGTGATGATGTGAGCTGGTTTCTGGTGATGAATCTACGTGCATGCTGATTTGTTTGAGATTGTCAGCTGTGGATTGGAACCTTCTACTTTTTGCCCAATACACCGTATGAAGACGCCATGAGAGCACAATGTTTATATATTGGGATATGCTGAATTTCAGGGGGAATTTCTGTAGGTGTTAATGTTAATCAGGTTAGCCTGTGTGAAGATTAGAGCAATGGAAAACTGTTCATGTCATTATCTTGAATAGTCTAGGCTTAATGTAATACACCTGATATGTTGTAAACACATGAAACTGAGTCATTCGCAGGAGCATATGCGAATGGGACTCAGTCGTACGACTGAGCCATGCTAATGGACCAGTCGTGCGACTAAGAGATGCTATTGGGCCATTCGTAAGACTGAACCATAAGTATGGTCCAGTCATACGATTGAACCATACGCATGGTCCAATCGTACGAATGGGCCCAGTCGCATCTGATATAGGCTGAGGCCTATAAATGCCAGTTTCATTGTGTAGAGAGGTAAGGTTTTGAGAGTGTGCCCGGGGCCTAGGTGCTGTCGGATGAGAGTGGAGATCATGCTCGATCTCCCCTTGCCAAGAGTCGTGATTCTTTTGTTTAACGAGCTTGTAATCATTAGGTTTTATCAATGAAACCATTCTATTATTGTTCGTTCTCTTGTTTGTCTCTTGGTTTTTTTTCCTTCCGTCAAGAACACGCTCGGATGTTAACCAATCCAGCGACTTTACAACAAATAACAAAGAAGATACATATGAAATCATCGGTGAAATGGAACAATCAAACCGGTGATCCACAATGGATGATGTTTGAACAACCCCGAGCTTCTTCCAAGTGTTGTATGCACCTAGCCTCCAAATGGTCTTGAAGACTTGATTCCCGAGAGTATTCTACAGAGTAACACTCCCACCAAAACTTGCCAAAACTTAGGCCTCTATTTATAGACTTTTTGGAGTGTTTAAGCATGGCCCATGCCTAAAAGGCATGACCCCGTGCTAGTACAATGCTTACGAAAGTTGGTCGACTCGTACATGCAGGTTGTGTCGGGCACGACTCCGTGCTAGATGGGGCACGACCCCATGTTGGAGTGGGGCACGGCCCCGTGCTTACTTTTAGAGGACAGTACTTTTTGTCATGTCAGATGTCCAAACACGAGGGTGTTCCAATTTAGCACGGGGGGGGGGGGGTGTTTCAGGCGAGGCATGAGGGCGTGCTTAATGAGGCACGACCCCATGCTTGGACTCCAAAGCTCATATTTCTTCAATTTCTTTTCAAATATGCTTCTTTTGTCCATTTTGCCTTTTTTAACACCTGAAAACACAATTCAATAATTTTAAGTACATAATCATCATTTTAAGGGAGATATTAAGGAATAATTGATGTGCTTTTGATAGGATTTTTTATGTATAGTTTGGAGCACATCAAACATTCTCACACTTGAACTTTGTTTGTCCTCAAGAAAAATCACTTAAAATGACAATTCCACCAAAACCAAATAAATCAAATAATAAATATGTCTGTTAAGCATATGTAAAATGATATCCTAGCAAGCAATAGATTAGTTAGTAAAGATTATTATCATGTAAAAATTCACACTTCTCACAAGTTGCACTTACACTCGGCTAAATATATGGAGTCATAATTAAGTATGACTAATACACTCATTTGCCTAATATGAATACGTGTGAAATGATATGCTTGTTAAGGGATCAAATCTCCACATAATTAGATATTTACTTCAATAAATCAATAGATCTTTGGTGGGTTGTAACTTGTTTCAAGATTGGAGGGTGTTAATGCTAAAGTGATGGTATTGGCTTATTTTTTCTAACATAAACTACAAGGAAATAATAAAAGACTCCCTATACAATACTTCAAGCTAGAATGGATACGCTAACTTGAAGACTCACTTAAGGTCAGATTGTCAAGACCGTATTTTGCTTTCAAGAACCGTACTTCGTCTTTCACCCAAAGATACACAAAACTTTCCTTTCGTAAGGATCGTTCAGATTGAAGCCTAATAGCACCCAATCGGACCAGTTCTGTGTATTCGTATTGAGACTCGGTTTGATTCTTTTTACATTTTCCATTGTGGGACCAATTTCCACTATTCGGGCATCTTTCATATCTTTTTGCCCGCCTCTTTATAGCGCTTTTTGAAATCCCACAAAATGGCAGAACTTGTTCCTTTTTTCTCCATTTCTTTCTTGCGTTGAACGTGAGGTTGAAAATTTGTTCGGGATTTTCGGGGAAAGTCCCAGTTTTGTGTGGTTAAGGCAACAAATCAAATTAAATTCAAAAGAATGCATTCCAGTTCTTTTAGGTCTACCGGTAAAAGACTAAATTTTTCTTTTTTTTTATAAGCCAAAAACGTGTCTCTAATGAAAAACGGGTTTTGTTGAAGGCTTTTTGGTTAAGTGACTTGGTGGTTTGGATGATCGAGAAATAAAAACGTTTAAACTCAATGGGGCTAACTAGGGTTGTCGTTCAAGTAAGGAAAATTAAAAGAAAATGGTTGGGGCTTGAATGGTTAAGGTTTTTTAATGCCTAACTCATTTTTATGCCACAAATACTAATTAACGTCTTGAAATGTATACTCAAAGTGAGTTCTAATCACACATATCATAATGCACCCTCAATTGCATCCAGAATGAAAGTAGAATTGCAATTGCAAAAGCTGTTTAAGACTTAAAAAATAAACTCATATACGGATAGAATTGGGTAAAAGTATTTCATTTTACATGATTAAATACTTTTACTAGATTATTGCTTTTAAGGATATCACAAAAAACATTTTCAATTATATTTGGATGTCATTATTTACTTATTTATTTCCCGAAAACGTATATTTATAATTTGGTTTATTAAAAATTATTTTAAATTTTTGGTTTCTTGTCACAAAAATTAATGGTTAAGTGAGTTTTGACAAAATTTAAAATTTTTAAATTTGATTCTTTTTAGCAAAGTGTCAAATGTGTGTTAAATACCTCATCCCCACACTTAAAATTCATATTGTCCCCAATGTGATTGATAAATTAAAGCAGGAAGAGTAACGTAATAACTCCCCTAAAAATGATGAATTTGACACTTGTGTTTAGTCGCCCTAAGTTGAGAGAATCCTCGGAATCACCTGAAATATCATCAATTTATTGAAAACATTAAAATCCTAAACACACAAAATAAAAATAAAACGACATAAATTAAAAGATAGATTGGCACGAAACAACTGTGTCCCAACCCCAAAAGTGATACGGGTTTCAATAGCTTTGTGGTGGGATATCCCCCTATCATGATACATTCGGTTCTTGATGTACGTGACATCATTGCTCAGGTCATCGACTCGGGAATGCAGATTTTCGACTCGATTGAAGGCTTGTTGCGCGTATTCGAATGATCGCCTTGCATGGTCGCTGGTGGTTTGGATTGATTCATAAAGGTCTAACATGGTTGGGAATTCTATAGTGCGTGAACTTGAAGTTCTGACTCCAGCTCATTCCTGCTGTATCGGCATATCGAGGTCCATGATGATTTCCTTGGGATCCTCGGGATCCGCCGGATCCCAGATTTGCCCATTTCTATCCATAAACCTTGGCTGCCCATCTGGTAGGTTTATTACCATGTACATACTCGTGCAAATGCTCAGATCCAACAGTCCTGGCACTCCTTCAGTTCCTTCCGTGGCACACCCATAGCTGTCGTATAGGTTCAGAATCCAGCTCATTCCAAACATGAGAGTTGGAGCACCTGCAATCGCATTCCTTGCAAACAGATTACATAACAAATACCCAATATTACGTGGCAATTGATTAACCATACAATATAAAATGAATAAGTCCCTCAAATTAACAATTCCATCGCTTTGACCACGAGTTGTTATCAAATGGCTAAGTAACCGATGTATGTAACGCAATAGCGAGTCTCGTATCTGGCTGCTTTTGGTTTTACTCGAGTTGAACACCCTTGTTCCAATTCTTTGCCAAAATTCTCTTCGCATGGCACCACTCTTCGCGTCCTTACTTTCCTCGTCTGGAAAGGTATGGTAAACTGGCATTCCTGATATTGCTTCCTCCTCCATTTCTTGTTCCGTATAGATACCGAGATAGACGCTGAACAAGGCGATGGATGTCTTACACCAACAACCACCAAGTCTGAATTAAACTGCATCATCATCCCAAGGGTCAGAGTCTTTCATGATAAATTCTGAAAAATGCTAAAAACTCAAGAGTTAGTTCATAAACAGAAGGTTTGTTTTGTGAGAACAAACGCTTCCACTGAATACTCAATAAATTGTTATATCTTTCGAGCTGTCCGACAGCCGCTAATGTTTCTTCATCAACTTGCAAATGTGATCTTTCAACCCTTTGTAACAGTCTTTGCAGTTTGTTGTGACACCATCTTTCGCGGCTCACTTTAAATTGCAAATAGAGATGATCCATGATCCTGAAATGTTAAAATAAGTTAAACTATAGAAAATAAATTTTTGAAATAGTTCCATGACATTAGTGACAAACATGGGTTTCACTAGACATAATACCATAATTGTGCAACTCATGTTTAAAAACAGTTAAAAGTTTGACATCCAAGAAAAAACTTTTAAACATGGGGGTGTGTCTTGTGAAACGTTGGGGTGTGGTTAAAATATTGAGGTATGAAATTTTAACTCGAGCATGCGTGGTTTTGTTTGTAAACCTTTGATTAAGCATGGGTTTAACATTTTCTTGCTTGAAAAACCAAAGATTATACATTTAGCATTTTAATCACTTGTTAATAATTCAAGATACTCAAAAATATATATAGTGTTTAGCACCACTTGTGAACTCTTGTAAATTGAATATGATTAACAATGATTTTATCACGAATTATGAAGATAGTCTTGTTAACAACAATGAAAAACATACTAGTAACTAACTAAACACACTAATTAACACCTAATCAACTACAAAAAGAATCATGAACAAGAAGGTTTAAAGTATTCATCATTCCATAAGACGTTTAATTACAAGGTTTTACATATGATTGCTAGGATTTCGGTTGTTTAGAGACCTAATCACCTAACTACATGAAAATGATCATAATTAACATAGGAATTAGTATACTAACCTCTTGGTCAAGCACACTTGAAAGGGAATGCAAGAGCTCTTGAAAATAAGAAAGAAAAATGGAAAAGGTGATGAAAATGGAAGTGAATGCGGGTCTTTGCAGGCATGGGGTCGATTTTTATTGTGCAAAGTTGATGGGGAACAAGACAAAGGGATGAAACAAGTCAGAATGTGTCAATTTTTGTCGATCACGGGGGTGTGCCTCCCTTATGTTGTTCGGTTTCAGTTTTTCGTTGTCCCGTTTTTCAGCTTCGCGCGTTACGCAATTTACCCGGTTAAGTTTTATCACTTCCAGATCATCAGAAAAGATACAAAAAGATTCCTAAAGTTAATTAACACAAGCCAAATGACAATTACATTTCTTAGGGTCCTACGGTTACATGATACGTTAAAAGCCGAGAGTCTGAAACTGCAAAATTAGACTCTTTAACGCGCATCAGCGCACCTAACACATCATGAAATGTTTCTAAGAGAAACCTCCACACATTTCGTGTGGAAGGTTCGGGATAAGGTAGTGCAAAGTGTGGTTGCTTAGTTCCGCAAGTTGACAGTTAATGGAAACGAGTTCCTCGCCCATCTCTTGAACTTTTTGGATGAGTTCAGCTAGATGTTGGGATGTGATGAGGTTCATCTCAGTCAAATGTTTGATAAGTTCATGAAACTTGAAGAAGTATTCTTGTGTCGTTGGCTCTCGCGTTTCGAAACACGGATTTTGCAGGATTGAAGTTTGAACTTCCGTGACTTGATTCTTTCATTTTTTCAAATGTTTTTAAGCAGAAATGGATGTGATGAAAGAATGGAACAAGTGTGGTATTTATATACAGGTCGTGAAAGTTGAACACAGGGGCGTGCTTGGCCAGGCACGGCCCCGTGCTTGTCTCGTCTTAAATTCAACCTGCAACGTTCTAGAGTCGACAACGGAGATTGTGGAAAAAATTGGTCAGAGACACGGGGGCATGCTTCATGGGGCATGGCCCCGTGCTTGTGCTTGTGAGGTCCTAGAAAAAGTTGAAAATCAAAGAAAAACCTATGTACAAGTGCGTCGTTTAAGTTTCAGGTCTTCGGCGCGACCCTTCCGTACACTTAGTTTTCGTGGGGGTGGAGGTATAATTCCTCAGAGAGAATCTTGGTTGGTACATCATTTACGGTTTCAAACGATGACCATTCACTTTGAAACTTTAACCGTCGTGGTTAACGATTTCAATAGCACCATTCGGAAACATGTTTTTAATCGTATAAGGTCAGACCAACGTAATTTTAGCTTTCCGGGAAACAAACGTAAACGAGAGTTATACAATAAGACACGTTCTCCCACATGAAATCGTTTTGTGTTTTTTAATTGAGCGTCGTGGATTTTTTTGTTTTTTTGTAAACCCTAGCGTTTTCATATGCTTATTCTCTCAGTTCCTCTAGTTCATGGATTTGTAGAAATCGATTTTTCCATGCAAGGTCTTGGTCTAGGTTCGTTGCTGTAAGTGCCCAAAAGGCCTTGTGCTCTAGTTCCACAGGTAGATGACACGACTTCCCATAAACTAGTTTGAACGATGTTGTGCCAATAGGAGTCTTATAGGATGTTCGAAAAGCCCATAATGCATCATCTAGCTTGGTACACCAATCTTTGTGATTCTAACCTACAGTTTTCTCAAGGATAACGTTTAATGCCCCAGTTAGTGACTTTAGCTTGCCCATTCGCTTGTGGATGATAAGCAGTTGTAAAGCGATGGCGCACTCCATAACGGGCCATTGCTCTTTCGAGCTGGTTGTTACAGAAATATGTTCCTTGGTCACTAATTAAAGCTTTGGGGACACCATAACGAGAGAACAGTTTCTTAAGGAATCTAACAATGTTTCTGGCATCATTTGTAGGTAGGGCTTGAGCCTATTTTGAAACGTAATCGACTGCTACCAAGATGTAACGGTTGCCAAAGGAAACTAGGAATGGCCCCATGAAATCAATACCCCAAATATCAAATAACTCGCATACTTGAACCGGTTTTTGAGGCATCTCATCTCGTGTTGATAAATTGGTTGCTCTTTGACATGCATCACAGGTGCGTACCATGTTGTCAGCTTCTTTGAAAATCGTGGGCCAGTAAAATCCAGAGTCAAAGACTTTCTTGGTTGTTAGGGTTGCTCCATGGTGTCCTCCTGTGGGTCCTTCATGAAAGTGCCTTAGAATCAGTTTCGCTTCACTTCCGTATACGCATCTTTGGATAAGTTGGTCCGCACCGATTCTGAACAGATACGGGTCCTCCCAATAGTAGTGCTTAATATCAGTAAAGAATTTCTTCTTTTGCAGATAAGTCATTCCTTTGAGAAGGATTCCGCTTGCTAAGTAGTTTGTGAAATCGGCGAACCAAGGATGTTCATCGATTGAGGCTTGGATGTGCACAAGGAATTCGTGAGGGAATTATCATTTGTTATGACTTACTCACTTTGTGAAGGACTTGAATCTTCAAGACGCGAGAGATGATTGGCCACAAGATTTTCTGCTCCTTTCTTATCACGAATTTCAATGTCAATTCTTGAAGCATAAGTATCCAACGAATCAATCTTGGCTTTGCATCTTGTTTGTTGAACAGATAACTAAGGGCTGCATGATCGGTGTAAACGATTGTTTTTGAAAGGATTGATACGAGTGGAATTTGTCAAATGCAAAAACTACCGCGAGAAGCTCTTTCTCGGTGGTGGTGTAGTTTTCTTGCGTGTCGTTTAGGGTATTGCTCGCATAATGAATTGGGTGGAATTGCTTGTCTTTCCTTTGTCCTAATACAGCTCCTACCACGAAATCGCTTGCGTCACACATGAGTTCAAATGGTAGCGTCCAATCTGGGAAAACCATGATCGGAGCGGTTACCAACTTCTGATGTCTTTCACGGTTGTGGGATGTGGGAGTTTGGAAATAGCATTGATTTTGGCTTGGTCGACTTCAAGTCCTGCTCGAGAGATCTTATGTCCTAACATTATTCCTTTAGTAACCACGTAGTGGCACTTTTCCCAATTTAAAACAAGGTTAGAATCTTCACATCTAACCAGCATCTTTTCTAGATTTTCAAGACATTGCTCAAATGAGTTTCAAAAGATGGAGAAGTCATCCATAAAAACTTCCATTGTGTGTTCGATCATGTCATGAAAGATTGCTACCATACATCTTTGAAATGTAGTAGGGGTATTACACAATCCAAAAGGCATTCACCGATAAGCAAATGTGCCATATGGACAGGTGAATGTCGTTTTCTCTTGATCTCCGGGAGCGATAGGGATTTGGAAATAACCCGAGAAACCGTCAAGGAAATAATAGAACATTTTCCAGATAGTCTCTCAAGCATTTGGTCAATGAAAAGCAGAGGGAAGTGATCTTTCCTTGTGACGTCATTGAGTTTGCGATAATCGATGCAAACTCTCCATCTTGTAACTGTACGAGTGGGAATAAGCTTATTCTTCTCGTTAGTTACAACAGTCATTCCTCCTTTATTTGGAACAACTTGGACAGGACTGACCCAAGGCGAATCAGAAATAGGGTAAATCAAACCGACATCTAGCAGTTTGATTACTTCTTTCTTCACCACCTCTTGTATGCTCGGATTTAAACGTCTTTGAGGTTGAATGACGGATTTGAAGTTCACCTGCATCGATATCTTATGAGTGCAAAAGGATGGATTGATTCCATTGATGTCCATGATTTTCCATGCAATTGCTTATTTATGTGCCTTTAAGCACATTGAGCAACTTGTTCTTCTCATAAATTGATAAGGCGGATGAGATTATGACAGAAAGTAGAGATGTGTTTTCAAGAAAGGCATCTTCAAGATGAGATGGAAGTTATTTGAGTTTTAAAACCGGAGGATCTTAGATAGAAGGTTTGGCTTTAGGTTCTAGTTCTTGTACAATGATTTCAAATGCTTCTTGATATGATGGTGTTTCATCAACTTCTAGTTCTGGAATGATATGATTCTCGCAGATGGGTTTGGTGATTTGGACTTCTATTAATTGAGTGTTGCAAGCTTCATGTTGAAGAGTTTTCTTTAAATGACAGCTTATGATCGAATCGCAAACATCAATGTAATAGAGTGAGTCATCATGATGTTGAGGGTGTTTCATGGATTGGCCTATGTTGAAAGTTACTTCCTCCTCGTCTACTCGAAGCGTGAGTTTGCCGGTGCAAACATCGATGAGGGCTCGAGCAGTTGCTAAGAAAGGTCGACCTAGGATAAGAGGAACATTCTTATCCTCATCCATGTCAAGGATTACAAAATCAACGGGAAATACGAATTTGTCGATTATAACTAAGAGATTTTCAACGATGCCCCTCGGATATTTAATAGAACGGTCAGCTAACTGGATGCTCATACGGGTAGGTCTAGGTTCACCTAAATTTAACTTTTCAAAAACCGCATAAGACATAAGGTTAATACTAGCACCTAAATCAGCTAATGTGTTGCTAACAGAATGATTTCCTACTAGGCAAGGTATGGTGAAGCTTCCTGGATCAGTCATCTTTTGAGGTATTTTGTTTTGAAGAACTGCAGAGCATTCCTCATTCAAGACACATGTGATAACTCTTCCAGTTTCTTTTTGTTTGACAACACACCCTTTAAGAACTTAGCATAATTTGGCATTTCGGCTAAGGCTTCCACCAAGGGCTGATTGATGTGTAGTTGCTTGAACAACCCCAGGAATTTGCCATATTTTGCCTCCATTCGTTGTTGTCTCAAATGACCTGGATATGGAGGTGGTGGAACATAAGGTGGTGGTGGGACGTACTTCTTGGCTGGTTCTTCAACAGCAACAAGTTGCTTTTGCTTATCACTTGCATTAGTTGGAGTTTTGGTTTCTATTTCTTCGAGGATGGGTTGTAATGCAGGTGCATCACCTTGACTGGTTTTGCCACTCCTTGTGGAGATGGCTTTGACTTGAGCATTGGGGTTTATCACAGTGTTGCTAGGCAAAGCACCTTGGATCTCTCAGATAGTTGTTGGGCTATCTGACCTACTTGGTGTTCAATGGGTTGCAATGATGCTTTGTTGCTTTTGATTTCAGCCTCTTCTTTGGAACCTCTCCTCATTTCCTCGATCAGATTTCCGGATGTACTCATTTGTCGCTTGTGTGGTTATCAACAATTGTTGCAATAAGTCTTCCATTGATTATGCTCCACAATCTTGATTACTACTACTTGGACCTTGGTATGGTGGTTTCTGTTGTTGGTAAGATGGCCTTCGGTTGAATCCAGATGATGATTGGTTGTTACCAGCTTCTCTGTAATTCGAGTTGCTCCTCGAATTTGAGTTGTTAGGGCCTCCTACGTAGTCAACATCTTCAACCATCATAATGCCTTGTGGGCATCCGTTGGTTTTGTGTAAACTTTTGCATGTATTGCATCGTGTTGGAGTCTTCTTAAGTTTGGCTTGCGATTGTTCGAATCGTTTGGTTAGAGCTTCTAATTGGGATGCAATTAGGGTTTCAGAGTCTACTTGATGAATGCCTTTAAAACTGGGTTTGTTTCTTAAGGGATTATAAGAAAAGCTCTTCTTAGCTGCTCTTCTTAGGGCTTGGTATGCCTCTGTTGGCGTGACACTTCCAAAATCTCCTCCCGCACGATCGACAGCTTGTTTGTGTGCTCCACTGATTGCATTGTAAAAGATTTGACACTGCAGCCACAGATCAAGTCTGTGATGTGGGCATCTCCGAAGAAGACCTTTGTATCTCTCCCACGCTGCGTGTAATGATTCATCATCGTCTTGGCGAAAGCTTGTGATGCTGCTTCTCAGTTTGGCAGTGCGATCAGGTGGAAAGTATTTCAAAAGGAATTGTTCAGCCATTTCCGCCCATTTGGTGATGGAACCAGGCAGAAGCGAATCAAGCCAGTCAATGGCTCGGCCTCGAAGTGAAAATGGAAAAAGTATTAGTCTAATGGCATCATCTGAACATGTATTGATTTTGAAGGTCGCACAAATACGAAGGAATCGTGAGATGTGAGTGTTATGATCTTCGTCTTGCAATCCATGGAACTGAACAGAGTTTTCTACAATTTGGATAATACTAGACTTCATCTCGAAATTGTTGGCCGCTATTTCTGGTTGGACAACACTAGACTCTGTTAGGACCTGGTATTTGAACGAAATACCTAGTGATTAGCGTGTTAAACCAACTCAAATAGTGCGGAATCCTATTTGATTGGCGATCCAATCAGTGAGAACACACGAAGAATCAATCAAGAATTGAATCTAACGTTAGAAGTCGATTAGGAATCGATCTAATGTGTTCTGTGAACTTGGAGAACGATTTGGGAGGTCTCTGGACGGCTAGGGTACGTCTGGAATCGTAATGGTATGAATGCTTACGTTTTTCCACGAATTGGGTCTATTTATAGGTTAGTATTGTTCAATCGTGACTGGGCCATAAGTATGGTTCAGTCGTGCGATTGAACCATGCGGTTGATTCATCCGCACGACTGAGTGTTCAGTCGTGCGACTGAGCCAATCTTATGTGTCAATCATACGACTGATCCAGTCTCCTCCTGGTTCAGTCGTGCGATTGAGTCAATCGTATGAAGTTATTCATGCGTGTGGTCCATTCGCATGGGCCATTCGCATGAGAACTTCATTAAGTTAAGTTTGAATGTTTTAATTAATATAACATTATGTGTAACCATTCAAACAATCATAAACCCAATCAATTCAATCACGACTCATTAATGAAATATTAACATTACAAATAACAAACAATCCATGTCATTTCATTAATCATACAAATTACATCATCAATAATCAGACAAGATCTATTACATTACAAATCATGATCTAGGGACATACATGCATCAACAAACTCCCCCTTGGACCTAGATCTCTAATCTCTTGTCTTCTGCATAACCTCCTTATACTTCTTGTACTTCTCCTCTTTGGTGACTCCCGCGTGAATCTCAAACGCGAAGCAGAGTCGTATAACGTTTGGAACTGGAGGGCTTGTACAATATCTTGCGTGTCATAGAACAGTGGCCACTTGTATAATGTATAGACATCATTAGCAGACAAGTTGTTAGCCACATCGGGTCGAATACCCTGATTGTATCCATTTGGCCCTCTTTATTTAGAACTATGACAGCTTCTTCAGCTGTTCTCCAATCATAGTACCACCACTTTGAAGTGTGGAGTGAAGTCCTGTGGCATTTCCCTGAGAGGGATTCTCGACATAGTGCGCGGAGGACTCCACTTCAACACAATCTTGGGCTTGCCAGTAATGGCATCAACCTCAGACCTTCTTATAGTACCTAGTAGGCTGTTGGGGTCTGAAGTTAACCCATCTGGTGTGGTACTCCTTCTTAAGGGCAGCCTCGAACCAGCCTGACATCTTCCTTGGGTCAGCATACAAAAGCTTTAGCTTAGCCAGCTGGTTGAGCTCAAAACCAGGTAGAGTCTTCAGATCATGTGGAAATCTGAAGTACTCTATGCCCTGTTCCCTCTTAACTGCATACGCGTTAAGATCATCAAAATAAGCCCATGCTATAATCCTGCCTGACACCTTGTGGTGTTTCTTGACTCTGTAGAGCTTGGTGTAGGCATCTTTCTTTGGTGCAGCACGTTGGGCTCTCACTTCTTCAAAACAGGCAGCCCACTCAGCCTTTCGAATGTCTACGTCATCATTTGAGGCTTGGGCTGTTCCTTCTCGGCTCTTCTCCGTTTCCTGCTCCATCTTGTTCAGTACCTCAAAAGTATCACTGACTAGGGACTCACCCAGATTGGGGACCACATTACCCTCGTTGTCAGCATACTGAGGGTACTCTTCTCTGCAGTGATATCTTCGACCTCGACTTCATCAACATCATTTAGCTCTTCATCACTGGTCGAATCAACTGTTGGAGCATCTTTGACTATTTCATCGGATTGAGTCTGAACATCTCTGCCAGTTGCTCGTTAGATAGGTCATGAATTATTTCCCCTTCTTCAGGGGTATAACTCACAGACCTTCTTACAATCCCTTGCAGATCAAGAATCATGGTTAGTTGAGTCTTGACCTGTTGAAGGGGAGCAATATCAAACTCATCTCTTTGAAATTTGGATCTGTTTGATTAAACATTCAACACATAAATCATTAGTAAGTAATCAAACAGATTACATAACTTATATAAACATTCAAAACATTTGTTTTCATACATGATTCAACACAAAAATAAATAATACATAAAACATCTAATCTTCTGTACTTTTGTCTTGAATCATGGTCTCATCGCTCGGAGGAGCAGAGGTGGTAGATGACTGGTCCTGTCGATTCTTCGATCTTCGTTCTTGACCTGAAGCAGAGGCCGATGCAGCCGCATCCCCTCCTTCTGCTTCGTCATCATCATCTTTTCCCTCTGTCCTTTCTTCCTCTGTCTCTTCCTCATCCTCATCATCCTCCTCATCCTCATCATCATCTTCATCTCGTCTCATCACCATCTCCATCATCTCCATCACCCTCCTTTATCTTTAAGGGCTCATCCTTTGATCCCTTTAACCGCAGCATGATGGTCTTGTTGGTAGTCTCCAACTCCTCTATACGTTTGGCTGATTGGGCCTGCTGGTCCTGGAGTTGGGACATCTCGACTCTCTGTGCATCCATCAGCTGGGTCTGCTGCTCTATCACCCGAGCCTGCTCTGCCATCTGCTGAGACTGGGCAGCAGTCAGGTCGGTCAGCTGGCGAATCTGTGCAGCTTTCTCCTCATCTGCAGCTAGCAAGCGCATCACCATACGGTTTAGCGCCGACAGCTGTTCCTCTACCCCGATTGGAGGTAGAGGAGATCCATACAAGTGTGAGGACTGGGCTGATGGTCCTGCATGATGTGAGGTGGTGGTGGTAGTGGCAGTGGTGAATATGGGTCGGTAAACTGGTGAAGGTGATGTAGGTGTAAATGGTATGGTGGTGGATGGGAAGGTACAGTGGTGGTAGGTGAGGTGGTGGCTGTGGTAGCAGTGGTGGATGTGGTGGCTGTGGTGATGGGTGGTATGTCAGTGGAGGTGGTAGTGGTGGCTGTGGTGGTGGAAGTAGAGGCTACAGTGGTAACGAAGGTCAGTCGACGCTTCTTCTTCTTCAGTCCATGGGGCTGAGCCATCCTCTTCCTCCTAGTCCCAGTGGAAGTGGATGCTCCCCCTGCAGCTCTGCCCGCTGAACCCGGAGCATAGCTCGGGTCAGTCTCTGTCTCTCTGGAGTCCCGAGGGTGTTCACCAACCACCCTTAGCCCGTGTTCTG
>CM046034.1:45160311-45197811 GCA_025215565.1 Flaveria ramosissima
AAAAAGAAAATAAAAACTTCTCAACCCACGAGACTTGACAAGAAACAAAAGAAAATGTTGAAAATAAAGCACAGAGGCAAGGATATTAGACACACTTATGCAAGATATCGTCTAGAGAGTCAAGGATTGACGGGATTGCCAATATGCTTGTCCATTTAAGCCCATGACATCTTCTTTTCAAAGAAGACTTATAACATAATTTTATCATGTTTTGGGTTCGCTTAAGAACGCTCAAGAAACTTGGTTCCCACAGTCATTCGGCAAAGAACTCATCTCCTCATCATGGTTTGTTGAATGTAATCATTGATTCTGCTTGATATTTATGGGATGGACATATGACAGATCATTTGACATCTATAGATGTACATGATAATAATGTATGAGGGGAGGATAATCAGAGCTCCAGGATACTCACGTATAACAAAGGAGATAATTATTTAAGCCAAACGATGAGAGCTTCAGGTCTATACTCACGTATAACAGAGAAGATCATCATTTGAGCGTGTTGATGAGAGCTTCAGGTCTATACTCACTTATAACAGAGAAGATCATCACTCTAGGTCAAGCTTACGCATAGCAGAGGAGTTGTACACGCATTTTATTCATGACATAAGGGTGATGAAAAATTTAAAGTAACAAAAAGTAGCCACTCTCAACACAGTTTTTGACGAGACTTGTGAAATTGTGCAAGCCGAGAGAACATGGGTATAAACCTTATCAATAAGGTTTATTCTTAGTTAAGTCACATAATCACCGTCTACTTCGTTTTAGGCCATCAGGCCGACTGACATATCCCAACACTATGGGTTAGACACTATCCAAGCTTCCTAAATGCTACAGTAAAAATAATATAAGATTATATACACTAGAACTTTAAAAGAGAAAACAATGTAAATTTTAAAAGTCAAGTCTATTATACTCTGAAATTTCTATTTCAGTGCAACAAAAGAAACATCCTTTTCAACTAGGATACATTTTGAGGAAGTGTGAGTTTTGAAGCTTCTTAGCACATGAACTATAAAGATATTTATTAAATGAACTCACAAACAAATCACTTATGAAATATTTATAGATTGTTTCCAGAATTTGCCCTTAATATGATATTAGACCGGACATGTTAATCAATTCATAAAAACGAGGATTATCAAAGGTTTTCATGAAAAGATTGTCCTTTTGACTTTTGGTGTCAATGGGAATAATATCTATAAAACCCTTTCTTGAGCATCTCGGATTGCATGAATTCTTGTTTCAATGTGCTTGGTGCAAGTATATTGGATTGAGATTTTGGCGATTCCAATAGCCACTTCATTATCATAGAAGAGTGGCGTGTGAGGGATGTTAATTCTCCATCATTTGATAATGAATCCACAGCACTTGACAGCAGCAACTTGATGCAACAATATACTCAGCCTCGCCTGTGGATAGGGAAACTGTCGTCTTCTTTTTTGCTTTTCCATGAAACAAGGCAATCCTGGAGATATTGACATCTGCTGGTAATAGACTTTCTATAAAGCTTAGAACCTCCATAATCGCTGTCAGAGTACGCATGAAGATTAAAGTTTCCTCCCTTTGGATACCAGAGACCCAGTCAGGGAGATCCCTTCAAGTAGCAGAAGATGCGTTTAACAACTTTCTCATGGGATTCCTTTGGATTGGCTTGATATCGAGCACAGTAACACACAACAAATGTAATATCTGGACGACTCGCGGTGAGATACATTAGGGATCCGATCATAGAACGATATCAGTGAGCATTAACTGGCTTTCCATTATCATCAGGGTTAAGGAAAGTTTGAGCAAAGAATGGAGTAAGCTCAGGAGAATCATCATGCATGTTGTACTTCAATAGGATTTCTAGAATGTATTTCTCCTGATGATTGAGAATTTCATCTAGCTTTTGTTCGACCTGTAATCCTAAGAAGAATCACATCTCCCCCATCATGCTCATTTCAAAGCGCTCTTTCATCACTTGTTCAAACTCTCTACACACCTTCACATTTGTTGATCCGAAAATGATGTCGTCGACATATACTTGAAGAATGAGCACATCTCCATTAACCTCCTTCTTAAACAAAGTCATGTTTATAGTTCCACATGTAAAGCCTTTACCGTGTAGACACTATGTTAGGGTTTCGTACCAGATTCTAGGAGCTTGATGTAATCCATACAAGGATTAATCAAGTTTCTAAACTTTCTCAAGAAAATCTGGATCTTCAAAACCCGGTGGCTAAGAAACATAGATTTCTTCGTCAATAGCTCCATACAGGAATGCACACTGGACGTCTATCTGAAAAACTTTGAAGTTTTTATGAGTAGCATGAGCACAGAAAATCTGAATGGCTTCAATCCGAGCTACGGGAGCAAACACCTCAGTGTAATCAATCCCCTCCTCCTGAGCAAAGCCTTGAACAACCAGCCTTGATTTGTTTCTAATCATAACTCCACTGTCATCTGGTTTGTTCTTGAATACCCACTTTGTACCAATTGGATACTTATTTGGAGGAAGATCAACTAGTTGCCACACTTTTAGTTTTGTAAGGCCCCGATCCCGGGACGCTCACAGTTGGACAATCATCACACATAAAACATAAAATATACATTTACATTTATGAAAAACATCGCAGCGGAATAATTTAAAACCATTTCATATATTAATGACTGCTTTTGCAAAATAATACATGATTGTTAACAGTTACAAGATATTATCGTTTGCATTACATCACAAAAACGTCATAGTTATACAAATGGATGCCATCCCAAAAAATGCCGAGTAGCTGCCCCGTGCCATCGTCAGCAACAATTACCTGCCAACTGGAAATACATAAAAGTCAGCGTTGCTGAGCGAGTTCTAGTTTTAAAATAAAATATACTTTACTTTCGTTTTAAACCGTTCTTTTACATTCACACGTGATCAAGCGTCATAGGTACAAATAGATAATAGCATTATTATCTTTCATCATTCATTCGTTAACTTTCGTTCATTCATCATCGTACGTCATCGTTATCATTCACTTTCATTCCAGACCAATGCCATGTGCTATACCCCGAACATTATGCACGAAGCTGGTTACTGGGCCTGAGGTCTATCATAGACCTCGAACATTGTGCCCGAAGCTGACTCCAGTACGTAGGGCAAGCGACAAGGATCCCATACGTATGGTCAATCACAAAGATTAGACCCCAGTGTGCATCCTTCCAGGGTAGCTAACCCGCACATAGTTGAGCTAACACCCTTCATTGGATGTGAACCTCCATACATTGCTTGCAAGAATTTCTTACATTCGTTCGTTCATTAATACATGCATTCGTTCTTTTGTTACGTTCCTCTTATCATTATCATTAACTTCCGCTTTATGATACATAATACTTATTGTTCTTTTCATACTCATAACGTGCAAGTCACGGAAATAATACACAATAGGAACGCAAGAAAACACAACATGAACATACATAGCATCACATAAACATCACATTCCCCATCACACACCATCATAAGCATCGTGCATCATAAATTCACATTCACATACATATGCACAACAAGCACAAGTCATCATAGAACATAACCGACCCTCCGCGGGACAGCGGGGGTTCGGGGGCGGCAGCCCCTAACAGCGGGGTCCTAGGGGCAGCAGCCCCTAGTGGGGTCCAAGGGTCAACGCCCCTGGCTGGGGTCTGGTCAGCATGAAAAAGTTTTATCTTTATACTTTTGTATATCACATTTTGTTATAGAAAAATCGATCTTTCTGTTAAAACCTCTTAAAATCACGGTCATTTAAACGTATATTTGGTATGCATTTCTAGCCCCGAACGAGTTTAAAACCTTTAAAATAGGAGATCTAGAACTCACCCGAACCAATGAGTAGCTTCTCAATCAAGCTTTCTAAGCAAGGGTCACATTACACAGCCTGCAGATAAGTTAACACTCAAAGGAGTTAATTTCTGCCTAATTTCGCTGCAAGATCAGCAGTTTCGTTGCTAGTTTCGCCCGCAGTTTCACTGCTAGTTTCACCAGCAGTTTCGTTGGCATCTTCGCTGCCAGTTTCGCCCAACTTTCGTTGGAAAACCATATCAGCGAAACTACCTGCGAAACTATAGTTTCGCAGAACTATAGTTTCGCAGGAATATCCATAGTTTCGCTGGATGACTACATAATTCCGCTGGATGAACACCCAGTTTCGCAGAACAGGCTGAAATTACGAACAAACCCATTTTTGACCCAAAACTTCAATCTTTTACATCCAAATCCTTGGTTTATCACCCAATAAGCTATATCTAAGCTTCTTACATGTTTTCTTACACAAAAACACGAGTTTTGGACGATTCTTTAACACTTTCAAAAACCCCAAGCCCTAGAATCCCGGTTTACATCAAAAGGAACAATTAAACGATGTTTCTTACCTGGATTCTTGGTGTTTTCTTGTTGTTTGGATGCCCACGAACACCTATCTTCAATCTCTTGATCAACCGAGCCTTGAATCACCACTTTCTCACCACTTTCTCTCTCTACACTCTCTCTCTAGAACTTGGGTGTTGAGTTGCAAATGAGAGTGGCTCAAGCTGATCTGCTTATATATACCGGGCATTCCCGGTGCCGAACACAAAACCGCGAGGTCTACTCGGTCCATACCACATTTCTCTCTTATTTTCTTCAAATAATCCCGGCTAAGCCCATTATTATTAATTGGCTCGTTTCGACTTTATTCTAGGCGTTACAAGTTTTATGAACTGTCGAAGTTCTAACTTCATTGACTCAACCTAGCTTGGATCTTGAAGAGTCGTGCCGACATTTTTAGGAATGATTTGTGATAGAAAGCAAGCAAAGAGACATTCATTGATTAGCTCAGATTGGCTTCGAGTCCTTATACCGTTAGATATTGATCCAATGACATAATCATGTGGGTGGTCTTTTAGGGTTTTGAAGTTAGTGTTAAGGGTTGGTAAATTGGATGAAATGGGTTGTGGGGAAGATGGTTGTGAGGTGGATGACGGTAAGGTGGATTGTTGATATGAATGAGGACTTTGTGGAATTTGAGAGGGGTAGAAGGGATTTGATTTGCAGGTTCAAGTTCAGGTTGAGGTTGAGGTTCTAGTTGAGGTTGAACTGGAATGATTAGTTTCCATTTGATGAAGGAATGTCATTGTCAAGAAAGGATGGTAGACTGAATGAATTAAAAATAGTCTTTGAATCATAGAACCAATCTGGATCAGAACCAACGTTAGGAATATTGGAATCTTGCCAATCAACATAGAAGGATTCTTGCACTATTCTTGTTCGTTTGTTGTATAGTCTGTAAGCCTTTTGAGTTGAAGAGTATCCGACAAAGCAACATTCATCCGACACTGCCCCAAACTTGGAATTTTGAGCTTGAGTATTCAATAACATGCATGAGCAACTGAAAGGATGAAAAAAAGTCAATCAACGGCTTTTGCTTGTGAAACAATTCATATGGAGTCTTCATCTTGTCTTTCACAATCAGAACTCTGTTTAGAACGTAGGAAGCATAGTTGACTGCTTCTGCCCAGAAAATAATGGGAAGTTTAGATTCTATGAGCATAGTTCGGGCTGCTTCAATAAGAGTGCGACTCTTCCTTTCAGCAACACCTTTCTGCTGAGGAGTTCGGGCTGCGCTAAATTGTCTAAGAATCCCTTTGTCTCCACAGAATGAATCAAAGATCTAGTTTTTGAACTCTGTCCTGTTGTCACTTCTGATCGCCAAAACTTTATTGTTGCTGATATTCTCAATGGTTAAAATCAGCTTCTGCAACACCTCTACTGTCTCCCTGTTATATGCTAGGAATTGAACCCAAGAATATCTGCAATCATCTATAACAACAAGACAATAAGATTGCTTACCAATACTCTTCACACTTATTGGAGCAAACATATCACAATGTAATAACTCAAGAGAATTAGAAATATAATTTTCTTGTTTAGGCTTGTGTGATTTCTTGTGCTGTTTACCTTTAGTACAAGATATACACTTTTTGATTACAGAAAAATCCTTTTGAGGTAAACCTTTGACAAGATTATTTTTAACCAATTTGTTTATGTTCTTAAAATTAACATGGCCTAATGTCTATGCTAAAGAAATGACTCAGATGGGGAGGCTTTGACAAAAGACAGGTCATGATGGAAGTTGATTCTTTGGAGTTCATATCAAGCAAATATGTGTCATTTTTTCTTGGAGCTCGTATGATTACCAAATTATCTGAAACTAAAAATTATGGCTTAAGAAACAAACATTCGTTAGATTTAAAAAGCACATGAATATTCTTGTCACATATTTGTGACACGCTCAGAAGATTGAATGTCAACTCAGGCACAAAACTTACCTTTTCCAAGATTAATGAATCATTTAATATCTCACCTTAACCTATCATTTTACCTCCCTTTTTATCACCCGCAAAGGCAACATATCCTACATTTATTATCCGATAATTGGTAAGAAGGTCCTTCAATCCGGTCATATGCCTTGAACATCCACTATCTACGTGCCAAGTGTTGTTGATAGTCCTTCTCAAATGTTCCTGGCAAATGAATTAAAGAAAATCATTTAGACACGGGGACCCAAACCTAAACCAGTTTGGTTTTGCAAGAATATGAATTTGTACAAAAGAAACTATCAACAAAATGTATTATTTTGTTTCCTAAACAACGGTTATCTACATTTCTATTTACAACCTCTGGACAATGCTTGACAATGTGATCATCTTTTCCATAGTTGAAACAACTAGATTTTAGGCCTTTTCTTTTATCTTTTATAATTGGAATATTATCCATAATAATCTTTTCCTCACATTCATACATAAGAGAATCACAATCACTATAAGAGACATGCACTTCCTGTGATTTGTTTTCTAAGTCAAATGATCTATCATGATTTGTGGTTTCTCTTATCTCTAAAATTTTACAATCATGTGAGGATGTTGTTTCACTTGGAGTAGAGATCCGGATGAGGTGAAAGTGGGAATGGAAAGAGAAATGAATTTTTGAAAACAATTTGATTTTGAAGAATTCTTATCGCCTTTACTGAGAACACCAACTTTTTCATTAATGCTTAAAACATCAACTTCATTTGATTTAAACATTGGGAAATGAGAACAACTAAAATGTAAACTATCCAATCTACAATCTATGCTACTAGAAATATTGTCTACAAAAGACTTTTTGGAATCTGAAGAACTAGAACTACTACTACCAAGACCTCAACTTCCTCCATAATCATAATCTTCCCGAACCACTTTATGATTCACCCCTTCTAAACCTGTAAACAAATTGTTAGTATCTATTTTAATTAAATCATTTATAGGATGAGGTGTAGGCATTGGAGAATAGCAAAAGGTGCTAGGCGGTGGGTAAACATGAGTTGTTTCACCGCAACCCAACCCTGTCTTAATTCTAGCTCCCTTTATTTACTATAAAGTTCCTCTAGCTTCATCCCAGAAATAGTCCATTTATCAAGTTTTGTTTTAAGTTTAAAGGTCTCGAATTCTGCTAAGGTTACCCTTTCTGTCAAAGCATTGACTTCCATGTTTTTTTCAAAAAGAGTTCTTTTTAAATGATTATTTTCTTTTAAAGCTTCATTTAATTTTATAAAAAAATTTACTTCATTTATCCTTTTAAGTTCCTCATTTATCCTTTTAAGTTCCTTTTATTATTTTAATATATTATTTACTTTATAAATTCCAAACAAACAAAATTTGGAAGTAGATGAACATATGTCTTGAACTACCTTATATGGATTCTCCATCATGTTCTTCTCTGCGGCTAGGGCTTTCTAACAGTTGCACACCCTTTATTCCACCTTCAACTCTTCTTCCCTTATAACTTTTCCATCTTCATTCTTCTTTTTCTTTTCATAAACATCCAACATACTGGCTATCACACCACTCTCCTTCTCCTTCTTTCCATAAGCATTCTTCAAACTTTCTTTTTCTTCATATTCCTTCTTTCTTTCTGCTTCATTCTTCACTGCCTCTGCAATCTCAGCTACCAGGGCATGAATGATTTCTTCTTCAGTCTCAGCTAACTCAGCACTCCGGTCAAAGTTAGTTAGCAGAGTTGTTTCCTTCTTCTTCTTATTTTCTTCCTTACATCAATCGAAATGACCTGATTAATTCCCGTTCCAGGTTCAATCATGATAGGAGATGGACATTCTCTCTTAAAATGCTCGAGCTGTTTGCAGTTGAAACACCTCAGCTATGATTTATCAAATACAACCTTTGCATTCTGATTTCCAAAATTCTTCCTTCATATTCTCTCCATGAAACTTCTTCCCTTAAAGTGATCATTCCCATATGCCATTGAAGATCAGCTTCCTCCGGATCATCATGATCCACTTGATACATATCTTTTGCAGTCATTCCTCTTCCCTTTAGTTTACCAGCCACCAATGCTTCATAACTATGTACGAAGAGACCGAATAGAGCCATACTCTCTCATGGAACCTATGGAAGACTTGGCGATTTTGATGTAGATCCACTGCCTGTAGTCTTGTCGAAAGTGCTCATCATACTACCATAAGTTGACACGTGCTTTGTTGAATCTGAACTAGATGAATTAAGAGCAACATTCTGTGATTAAGCTTGAGATGGAAGCATTGCTTGATTGTATTCTCTTCGTTTCAGAGCTAACTCAAAGGACTTCAACTTATTGATAATGTCCATTACTTTGTAATCCAAAAATCCCCTTTCTTGCCTTAACATCCTCATTTGTAAACTCCACTGTGGTGGAAGAGAATCTAGCAGCTTCGTGAGTTGCTTATTGTTTGACAGCTTATCATCATACTTCTTCAGTGTGCTTGTAACAGATAGAAAATGATTGGTAAGATCAGTGAGACTCTCATTTTTGTGTCCAACAAAAGAGTTGAATTCCTTTTCAGCTTGAGCAGCTTTATCCTTGACCGATTCCTCATTGCCATCGTATAATTCACACAATTTATCGTACAAAGCCTTTGCACTTTTATACTCACTAAATATGTTTTAGATTTCTGCTGATAGGCACAAGGTCGGATCACCGAATGCATTTTGATCCCGATCAATCAACTTGATGTCTCTCTCAGAGATTTTGTCAGATCTGCGATCTGGTCGCATTATCTTCCATTGAAACAAGCACATGAGATCCTTTTCACAATTGACTCCCATTGAGTGTGATCAGTGTATATGAAGAAGGCTTTTAAACATCTTTTCCAGTCATCAAAGTTGTCACCACTGATTAGCTTAGGAGGTTTGTTTGGTGCCACACTCTCAAGATCAGCAAGAGTAAGACTTGTCGCCATTAAAATTTGATTAAGTCAAATAATCAGTAGTTTCGCACAAAAGAGTGTAGTTTCACACAGAAAACAATAGTTTCGCAGGTGGTAATTTTGCATGCAATACTTAGTTTCGCAACTAGTTTCGGCAGTAGTTTCGGTAACAGTTTCGACTGAAACTATTGAACTTTCGTTAAAAGAAGAAGCCAGATAGTTTCACAACGAAACTAATCAGAATGAATAACTTTCGTTCTAGATTCGCAAAGGAACCAAAACCACCAAGGATCTATAGTTTCGCATGATGAATTTGAAAACCCGTTTTTGCGAAAAAGAACCAAAAATCACAAAATCTCACTCAAATCACAATCAATTTGAGATCTGATGATTTCTGAGGTTTCCCAAGCTTACACCACACTTTCCTCAGTCAACTTCCATGGAAAACACACGTAAAACAGTTCCGAAATGATTGAAGAGAGGAATACGTCAAAACTACCCAAAACACAACAAGTAAGAGCACAAAAGCTCTGATACCATATTGTAGGACTAACAAATCATTTAAACGTGCTTTTGATGAATGTTTAACCAAGAATCCACAAGATATCACTATATCTAATAGATCGTGGACCAAGCAATGATATAAAATGAACAAATATCAAACACAACTCATTTGATAAAAGTATTTGTATAGATGAAGATGAATAATGCTCAAAGATAATAGAAATAAGCTCCTAGAAATACACAATTGATCAACGGACTCAAATCAGTAATAATCAATATAGTTCCAAAAGTTATATAATAAAGAACAAAGAAACACACACACACACGCACATACATATATATACATATACATATATATATATATATATATATATATATATATATACATACATATATATATATATATATATATATATATATATATATATATATATACATACATATATATATATATATGTATGTATATATATGTATGTATGTATGTATGTATATATATATATATATATATATATATATATATATATATATATATACATGACATAGTTTCGTATAGTTTCGCATACAGTTTTACATACTGCGAAACTGTATGCACCATGGCATGAGAAACTACCGAGCAAAACTGTAGTTTTGCATGCTATAGAATACAAAAGAAGGCAAAATTAAACTAGATCCTATTACATTAATATCTAAGCTATCATAAACTATAACTAAACAAAAACAACAACATGGTGAATACCACCCTATTCTCGATCATCATAGTACAACTTAAAAAATAATACCTAAATTTGCAAATAGAGGGGTCTGATTATTGGAAGTATACATATATGTTTTTGGATTTGGTAGGGTTGTCATCGCTGGTCCTAAGGGAAAAAGAGTTGGGTGAGTCATCTGGGTGCTAGTCCCGAAATTCAAGTCAGGATTAGGACTAGCAAACTAGTGACCTTTCAATCAACAATCGAACCTATGCCAGAATAAACTGAGGATATGATAAGATCTAAAGGAAGAAGAATGTCTGAGTTTGAACATAAGAGGAAGTTTAGTGGTGGGAGGTCAGGAGGGTATGCTAGAAGGTTTAACCAAGATGGGAAGAAGTCGAATCAAGATGGAAGTAATTTTAGAAGGGTTGACAACAAGGATCATGGGAACCCCCTCAAGTGTAAGACATTTGGCCGAAACCACTCAGGTCCTTGTTACATGAATGGATGTGATAATTGTGGAAGGAATGGACATATTGCTCGTGATTGTTCTCACCCCAAGCTTGCTTCCAATGTGGACAAGAGGGCCATATCAAAACATAATGCCCTGAAGTGAGAAATAAGAGTTGCTACCACTCATGCTGACAAAGGGAAATACCATGTAGCTCCTAAAAGAAACACCCGAGTGACAAACCTGATTGTTCTCACCCCCAAGCTTGTTTCAATGATATGATCACATGTATGTTCGTAGCAAACCACACTTATACAAATATATTATTTGACACTAGTGCCACTAAAATCTTTGTATCAAATTAGTTTATGGCCCTTTTAGGAGGCATGATGTCTGTTGGATCTAGAAAGGCTGGTGCAACTAAAACCAAATCACTTAGAAGATTTTGGTACAACAAATAAAGGACTTCTGAAGCTAAGTGTGGAACTTCTGAAGGAAAAAGGAGCTCTTCCGAAGACAAAGTGTAATACTTACTTCCGAAGGAAAACTCCAACTTCCGAAGACAAAGAACTTACTTCCGAAGATCAAGACTTAGAATGAAAGATCTGAAGTCAACTTCCGAAGTATAGAAGTCCTCAAGCCTCGGAAGTATAGAATCCTCTTCCGAAGTATAAGTGGCTTCGGAAGAACTTGTTTTTCCGAAGTCAACCTACCTTCGGAAGACACTGCTATTATCCAGTGGACATAAGTATGGTCTCCCTGACACTCCACTGCAGACCTCTGAGATACTGCATGGTGTTTTCTCAAAAGCCATGTAGTTGACCATACTTTATTCCACTGTTTACCTTTTTATGTTAGTACAGTTGCCATCTTTATTTGGTGACAAAAGGTAAGTCATGGACATGTCATGACTATCATATCTTAGATAATACTTTATCTAAGATACCTTAACTTTAGCATTGTAGTATATGCTTTAGTCTTAGGTTTTCAGCTGGTATCAAAGTATATCCGGCTGTAGGATCTAGTATATATAGTTTCTCATTGTAACTCATGTTTTATGCTTGTAAGAGTCTTGTAATATCTTGAGTTGAGAAGTAATATATACAAGTGCCTTGAAAATCATTTCTGTGTGTTCCTTGTTACTTATTATATTATTAACAACTCTTGTAAAAGACTTTACTTCATCTGATTTGAGTGTTTTGTAAGTGAGTTTGAGAGAAATCCAAGTGTTTAAGTGACAACCCCAATCCTGCAATTGGTATCAGAGCTTTTTAGGCTCTTGATTGTGAGATCTTACCATCCTAATCAACCTGTTTTTCACTCCTCCTTATACCTCACTCAAAATGGCCCTCAACAAATCTGAAGTAGAGATGGGGACGATGACCAAAGCACCCATCATCACCCCTGAAAACTTCAGGTCCTGGAGCAGAAGAATGGAAGGCTTCATCATGTATCAAGACAGCAAGATGTGGCAATCCATTGTCAATGGCCCGTATAAGCCAAAAGTAGCTGGTGGAAACGGTGCCATGATTGCGAAAGCTGTTGAAGATTATTCTGATGAGGACCGGAAGAAGCTGGACATCGACAGTAATGTTATGACTGTTCTTATGACTGCAATTCCCAACTCCATCATGGTGGGGTTTGAGCATTGCGAGTCTGCCAAAGAACTGTTTGATGCGATTGCTCAAATGTACTCAAGCTCAAATGACTCCAAGAACGACTCACTGAAGCAGCAGTTCGAGAACTTCACCTATATTACTGGAGAGACTCTTAGCCAGCAATACTTCAGGTACATGGATCTCATTTCTTCCCTTCAATCTGTGGGAATTGCTCATGAACTCAGAGACCTTACAAGAAAGTTCACGAGTGCATTACCCAATGAGTGGACATTGTACTGTGTCTCTATCAAGAGAACAGAGAATCTGAATACACTCACCATGACCGAACTCTATGGGATCCTTGATGGATACCGTTTGGAAATGGAAAGTAAGAGGGGTCATCAGACAAGCAGACCCTTGAGTCTTCCTGCTAGCAACGCTTTAATGGTTGCTGAAGGCTCAGGAACCTCCCAGCCTCAACAATACCTGACTTACACCCAGCAGCCATCTTGTTCTTCTGGGCCATACATCACATTTCCTGAGACTCCAAGGTCTCAACAAGCTCAGCAAAGCTCCTTTCAGGACAGCTGTGCTTTTGTCTCAGGAAGTGGACGCTCAAATGATTATCAATATTGCTCTGATGATCTAGAGTGCTTCAGCCCGGATGACGTGGAATACGTGGACATAGTCCAAAAATGGCTCTTCTAACCTACAGAGCAAAGAAGTTCTTTAAGAGAACTGGAAGGCAATTTCCCCAGAACCCAATCAACAGCAAATTTGGGTTTGACAAAACCAAGGCCAAATGTTACAACTGTAACCAACTTGGACATTTTTCAAAGGAATGCAAGGCTCCCAAGTCCAACCCGGGAACCCCACAGGCCTCCACACATCCCTCTACACCAAAGCCCACCGGAAAGTCAACAGAAACAGCTGCAATGGCTCAAGAAGTTGACTGGAGCTTCATGGTATAGGATGTGACTCCTGCTCAAGCACTCATGGCCGGAACAGATGAAAATAAGGTATATGAACATCTCTGTACTCCTGCCTGTATTGCTAAGGTTAAATTGTATCAGGACTACAATATGGAGATTAAATCCGATATTGAGTCTTTAATGTTTTAAAATCTAACTTTAAAAGGGCTGAATCTGACTACCAAAGAAAAATTGAGGAGTTAGAGAAAACTGTGTCCCTATTAAAACACGAACACACAAACTATAAGACTCAGATAAAGGATTTAATATCCAAATTGGCTAAGGCTCAAGCCCAGGTTGTCACAGCTGAGGCTCAAGCCAGGAAGTATGCTATTTCCGAGCAGAACTTCCAAGCCATTCTTGCATCATCCTCTCACTCAAAACTTTGTTACCAAAACAAAGGTGGGTTGGGAACCAATGAAATTGCCCCACCATACTCCTATGAGTCTATAAGACAACCTAGGTGTGGTACTGAGGAGCAAGAGGTTCCATCTGCTGACCCACCTTCTCATGAGTCAAAGAATGATGCAACCATGGAGACCATCACAGGGAAGAACCAGGTAATTATACCCTCCCCTGCCAATGATGATCAAACCCTGACCACCAAATCCAGAAGAAGCAGAGCTAAGGCAGCCAGAAAAACTGCTAAGAAAGTGGCTGAGTCTAAGCTGAAGATAAACCCAAAGTAAAAGGGTGTATTGATCTCAGCTGGATTCCAGGTGGTTGGAAACTCTGATTCAGGAAAAGGGTGTAGTACCAGCACTCCTGTCCTACCAAAGGATCAGAAGTTAAAGGGAAAGGTTGCTGATGAAGAGAAAAAGAACAAGAAACAGCAATCCTCAAGTTCCCAAAAGATTAACATTGCATGCATAATGTGTGGTCTGCAAAACCATATGGCCAAAGATTGTTACTACAATCCTGCTAGAACACATTATGCAAATAATGTTAAAAAGAAAGGAGTCAGAGAAGGTTTCTCATTTGGACCATATCAAATGGTTCAAGTGATGAAAAAGGGAAAGCTTGTTTCCAAAGCAAGGCTACTTTCGGAAGAAGATCCTTCTTCCGAAAGGAAAAAGGCTTCGGAAGCCAAAGCTGTCAAGACTCAAAAGAATAAAAGAGTCCCCTTGAAACCATCCCAGAAGAAGACTGCTTCGGAAGAAAAGGTGGTGAAGGGTTCTTCCGAAAAGAAAGAAGCTTCGGAATAATGCCAAGCTACAAAAGCTTCAACAAGCTCATCTTCTATGATCAACCAAGGGATGGAATGGAAGATCAAGGAAGATGATGTAGCCCAAACCTCTTCTTCAAAGACATCCATTGAATCCCCATGCATAAATTTTGGTTCAATTATGTCACTATCATTGGAAGAACCCAAGACCAATAAGGCTTGGGTTTCCAATTAAAACTAATCATCTTATCTTATGTGCAGGGACATCCATATGACAAGAATAACAATGTTTGGATTGTGGATAGTGGATGCTCCAGGCACATGACAGAGAACAGATCTCTCCTTCAACAATTTCAACATTATGATGGAGGTCCTGTCCAGTTTGGAGGTGAGGCCGGAGGATATATTTCTGGCAGAGGAAGTATATCCAATGGAAAATTAAAGTTGACAAAGTTAACTTTATCAAGCAGCTTGAACACAACCTGTTAAGTGTTTCTCAATTCTGTGATCAAAAGCATCAAATGCTATTCATAGAACATGAGTGCATAATCCTCAAACTCAGGATGACAATTCCTTAGGAATTGGTGCTTCTTAGATCTCCCAGGAAAGGGGATATGTACAAGCTGGATATGAACAATGCTTCCCCAATGGGAGAAGTATCATGCTTTCTTTCAAAAGCTGATGGTGATGATTCAACACTATGGCATAAACGAATGTGTCATGTAAATTTTAAGACAATGAATAAATTGGCTAAAAATAACTTGGTACATGGTTTGCCTAAAAAGGAATTTTTCTGCAAAGATAACTGTGTTGCATGCCTGAAAGGGAAGCAACACAGGGCATCTCATAAATCCAAGGTCGTTAACTCCATCACCACCCCATTACACTTATTACACATGGATCTATTTGGTCCCACAAGTATAATGAGCATTGGAAGAAAATCATATTGCCTTATGATTGTTGATGATTTTACTAGATTTACATGGGTATTCTTTTTAAGAACCAAGGATGAAACTTTGAAATCTTTTATTCTTAAAATAGAAAATCAAGTTGATCACAAGGTTAAAATAATTAGAAGTGATCAAGGGACTGAGTTTAAGAACCAAGTTCTTGACTCATTTTGTAACTCTAGTGCTCCCAGAACTCCTCAACAAAATGGTATTACTGAGAGGAGGAATAGGACACTTATTGAGGCTGCTCGGACTATGTTAGCTGATTCAAAGCTGCCTCTAACATTCTGGGCAGAGGCAGTCAGCACTGCATGCTATGTGCAGAACAGGGTTCTTGTAGTAAAGCCACATGGAAAAACCCCTTATGAGTTATGGAACAAGAGGCCACCGTTCATTGGCTTTCTAAGGTCCTTTGGCAGCAGGTCTACCATACTTAACACAAAAGATAATTTGGCAAAATTTGCGGAAAAGTCGGATGATGCTATCTTTGTCGGATACTCCTCTTACTCTAAAGCTTATAGAGTTTATAATATTAAAAATCAACAATTTGAGGAATCTTCCGACATTGTAGTCAATGAGCACACTCCTTGTGTTAGGGGAATGGCCCTGATCATATCTTTGATTTAGAATTGTTTCCAAACTATTCTAAACCATTTGTGAGAATGTTTTAGCTGGAACAGGTGCTCAAAGTGATTCTGATGAAGATCAACTTTTGAGCTTCCCAGACCTATTTCAAGTTCTCCAAGAGCTGCAGCAAATCAAGTTCCCACATTGAAAGATCTGACAATATAACCATCTCAAGAGATAGTGGAGCTTCAACAAGCAGTTCACCTGTTGACTTTCAAATCTCTTCAGGTGACCCTGCACAACACGAAGCTGATAAAAGCAACATCTTGAAGGAACAAGCAACTGTTGATGATGCTTCACAGCAAACAAATGATGATGTTTCTCCTTCATTCAATCAGTCCTCATTGAATGAGCTTGAAACAACAGCTAGACCAAGTATTCAAGCTCCTGAGCAAAATATGTCCAATTTGGATTTATCTTTGCAACTGGAGGTGATTCCTAGACTTAGGATTCATAACATTCATCCAGCTGAGAACATCATAGGGGAAGTCTCTGAAGGCGTGAGAACAAGAGGACAAACTCACAATGGGAATGTCTGTTTGTAGTCATGCTTTTTATCCCAAATGGAACCCAAGAAGGTGGAAGATGCCTTGAAAGATAGTAGCTGGGTTGAATCAATGCAAGAGGAGCTGCTTCAATTCAAAAGACAAAAGGTTTGGAACCTATGTCCGCTACCATCTGGTCAAGTACCTATAGGCACTAAATGGGTTTTCAGAAACAAGAGAGATGATAGAGGCTTGATTATCAAGAACAAGGCAAGACTGGTGGTTCAAGGATACACTCAAGAGGAGGGAATCGATTATACTGATGTCTTTGCACCTGTTGCAAGACTTGAGGCAGTTAGGATCTTCCTTGCTTATGCTGCATCCAAGAATTCCACTGTCTACCAGCTTGATGTCAAGTGTGCCTTTCTATATGGGGATATAGATACGAAAGTCTATGTATGCCAACCTCCGGGATTTGAAGATCCACAGCATCCCAACTATGTGTGCAAATTGGATAAAGCTCTATATGGGCTGCACCAAGCACCTAGGCTATGGTATGAGAGATTGTCCTAGTTTCTCCTGAAGAATGGTTACACTAGAGGTACCATTGATAAGACTCTTTTCATAAGGAAGTCTCGGAAGGACATCTTGCTCGTTCAAGTCTATGTTGATGACATCATATTTGGTTCTTCAAATGACCAAATGTGTAAAGACTTTGGAGCATTATGAAGAAGAAGTTTGAGATGAGTTCCATGGGAAAAATGGACTTTTTCCTTGGAATTCAGGTAAAGCAAATGAATGAAGGGTTCTTTATCAATCAATCTAAGTATGTCAATGATATCTTAGAAAGATTTGATATGAAAGATTGTAAAGCAGCAAAAACACCTATACCTAGAAACCACAATCTCTGCCGTGACTCTGAGGGGGAGGATACTGATCAACATCAGTATAGAGCGATTATTGGTTCTCTGATGTATCTCACAGCAAGTAGACCTGATATCATGTTTGCTACTTGCATTTGTGCAAGATATCAGGCTGCTCCAAAGGTGTCTCACCTAATTGCTGCAAAGAGAATTCTTAGATACCTTAAAGGAGCACCTAAACTAGGTCTCTGGTATCCAAGAAATAGTGATTTCAATCTCTATGGCTACTCTGACAGTGATTATGGTGGCTGCAATATCAACAAGAAATCAACATCTGGTGGATGTCAATTTTTTGGTGGAAGGATCATCTCATGGCAATGCAAGAAGCAATCCTGTGTCTCTACATCAACTGCTGAAGCTGAATACATTGCTACTGCTAGTTGTTGTGCTCAGCTGCTGTGGATTCAAAACTAGATGATAGACTACGTATTCAACTTCATGAGCACTCCTATCCACATTGAAAACAACAGTGCTATATCCATTACAGAAAATCCAGTAAAGCACTCCAAGACTAAGCACATTGATATCAGGTATCATTTCATTAGAGATATTCATGAGAAAATTCTTATCAAGCTAATCAAAGTTGATTCAAATGAACAATATGCCGACTTGTTCACCAACGCCTTTGATGAACAAAGATTTAAATATCTCATTACAGCTATTGAGATGATAAACCTTGATTAGTTGATCTCATTTGAAAACCTTTTAATGTGTAAAGTCTTATGTCAAAACAATCTAAGCCCTGTTACAAAAGATCTTTCTCTAAAATTTTATCTAAGTATGAATTCTTCCGAAGAGGAATTAACCCTCAGAAGATATTCTACATATCTTCCGAAGCAAATTTCTCTCAGGATAATTTTCTTCTCGGAAGAGTGTTAAGTCTCGGAAGAAGCGATTGATTTCATATCAGATCTACTTCCGAAGCTTATAACACTCTCCATTTGAAAAGCAACATATACTCTCGGAAGTAATCACTTTACCTTCGGAAGTAAATTTGCCTTCGGAAGAACATTACCTTCGGAAATGCTTTATACTCGGAAGAAAGATTTTACTGTAACGGAAATCTTTTGGACCCACTCTGTAAAAAGTAAAGATTTTGTTAATGATGTCGGATTATTTAAATGGACTAACCTTACCGCCCATGTCACATCATCCACTGAAACCTTACATCGTCTTATCCGAACCCCCCTTTAAATCGCCATTCCACCCATTTAAATACCTCCGGCTAATCACTTACATCCTTTTACCAAAATTACTGCCCTAAAGCTTTCTTCATCTTCATTTTACCCTATTCCGAACTATCTTCCTGTAACTTTCTTCAATGGCACTTAACCCTCAGCACAACCAAGTCGCACTCCTTGACTCTTCAAGGGTGTTGACTTCTCAGACATCATCTCCTTTCTAACCCAATCTTCTTATGTCTGAATTTTGGGCAAACGGTCAGATTGAAACCCTAAATGGGGTTCGTGTCATTTGATTGAGCATCTGTGGCCAGGAGTTGGTCATTTCTGAACAAATCATCAGGGGCATCTAGAGCTTCATGATGAGGGCGCTCCAATGGAATTCCCCAAAGCAGATTTGGACAATACTTATATCCAAATGGGATATGGTGGAGATGTTAGCAGGTCAACTGTCTACAAATTAAACTTCTCTTACAACTGGAAGTTCTTGCTGCATGTGGTTCTTCACTGCTTGTCCAACAAATTTGGGGTATGGGATCAAATCCCATATGAACTTGGGTGCCTAGTTCATGGTTTGGTGAAGAGCCTCCGCTTCAACTACTCAAGATTCGTGCTGACCAATCTCATGGGGAATCTTCAAAGGGACACATTCTTCATATACCCCAGGTTTCTCAAGCATATGTCAATTGTGAGCTGGACCAGAGCAAGCTTATCTGCGCAGCTGCTCTGACTGCTCCTCAAATGAGGCCGACCATCTTCAAAACTTTGAAGAGAGTGTCCACCAACTTCACCGGAAGAGATACTGCACTTCTTCCAGGTATGATTGAGCCAATGGCTCCTGGTGACATCCCTGTTAACCCCACAGGTGATGAACCCACACCAACAACTACCCTCACTTTGCCAAATCTACCTTCTCCACCCATTACCTTCACTTATCAAAGACGCCCCAAACGAACCCTTGTTCAATCTTCTCTGATTGAACAAGCTCTTCATGTTCTACCCAAAAAGGCTAGAGTGGAACAAAGGCTCCCACTCAGCCTGAGGTCCAACCATCCTTCACAATTGACCTCAATATGGGTCTTGAGTCTCCTCAGTCTCAGACCCATGAGCCCGAAACCCAAGCTGAAAGCCCTCAGGGAGAGTCTCTATACTCCCCTGAGCAGCCAAAAAGGGACAGCCCCATCACAGGCTCAATGCCTTTAGACATTGATCAAAGTCCCGGGTCACTAGGCTTCACTTCCATATCCTTTACTGACCTTTTAATTGGAGCTGTTAAAGGGATTATGTCTCTTCAGGGAAATGAAGTTGATCCACAACACCCTCTCAAGGATCAACAGAGCCCAGAGAGATCTCTTATCTCTAGCCCCCATTAGCAAACCGAGGTGAGTCCCAGTGATGTGGAGGGGACTCATGTAGATTCAGCTGCCACTACTGAAGGAGCCTCAAGGGATCCTCAGGACAGTGGTAACATCACTGAGACTGAATCTACGACAACCATGCCCTTTGATGACTCTGAAAGAGACATCATTGAGCAAGGGAAACCAGGGCGCCAAGAAACCACATTTGGTGGTGAGGATGAACATCCAAGGTATGTTACCTCATCTCCCCGTGATTCTTCAAAAAAGATGAGGGAAGAATGCAACTCACCATTGAAGACCTACTTTCTAAAGTCTCAAATCTTGAATCCAAGGTTGGGACTTTAGAGGATAGGTCTGCCACTCAGCAACTTGAGATTGAAAATCTCAAGGCCAAACTAGCTGAGAAACAGATTGAGAGGTCTGTTAGGCATGTACCAACTCAGGTCTCCTTGACCTCTTCCTCTAGCTCATCAAGCTCTCAGGATGATGCTACCAAAAAGGAGGAGAGTGTTCACAGACAAAGTCAAAGACAAGAGGAACCCCAAAGTCAAGCTCTCACTTCCCTGAGCTCAAATTATCCTATGCAACAAGCTTCAATTTTCCCTGAGCCTCCTCCAGTTGTAATTCAAATGGATCAAAGGATGCTCCAAGATCTCAATAGGTTCTTTAACAAGTTCCTATTGGAATCTCTTATTGAACAACCAAGTCCTGATCTGTCTGTGATCTACTTCGGAGCTCAAGAGCTTCAGAGGTTAAATGCACCTTTTACCACTATTGAGGAAGTTGGTCAACCTAAGGTCCAAGTGGAACTTGAGATTAACTTCGAAGGGGAAACAAGGACTGATGGCCCAGCAACTGAGACAATTGGGACAGATAGTGCATTCTCACAGATTTTCGAAGCACAATTCAAAGCATCGGAAGAACAATTTCAAACTTCCGAAGCTGAGATTGCTGCTGCGGAAGGACTATTCTTATTATCCGATGATCTAATAGTCACAGATGCAATCCTGGAACTTGCATCTGAGGTTAATAGGGAGGATTTCTCACCCAACCACTAGCTCAAACATCAGCATTAACTCCAGCTTTCATCTCTACTACTCAACCTGAATCCTCCATCCAAGAACCCGCAAAGTCTAGCACTTCCGAAGAAATCAAAGGAAAGAGGAAGATGACTATGGAAGAGCTTCAGGAGGAAGAAAGGTTGGAGAAACTCAAAAGAAAAGGTAGGCTTCCAACTGGAAAACTGTAGCTGCCAGTACCAAAGCAGTTGCAGCCAACCAGGAGGCAGTCAACAATAGAAGAAGAATAGAGATCATTGATAGACTTGTCAGTCTAGGAGCTGCGAATGAAGATGTACTCCTGCTACCATTAGAGGAGTTAGTTAAGCTGGAAAAGGCAACCTTGCTGCAAAAACAGCAAAGAAAAGAGGCAGCAAGGTTGGCCTTAGAAGAAGAAAGGGATAGGAAAGAAAGAGAAGCTGATCAGCAGCTCAGGAGGGAAAGGATAACTTTCCTAACCTCCAGAGGCTTCTCTCAAGAAGAATTATCTCCACATAACAATGATACGATCTTATGGCTCTTCAACAAAGAGCAAGATCAAATGGAGAAAGAGAGAAAGAAAGCTGCCAGGGAAAAGCTGATGCAGAAGAAGAAGAAAGAAGAGGAAGCAAGACTAACTGCTGCCAAGAAGATAGGTGAGAAGGCCTGGATGAAGAGCTATCTTAAGGCTCATGGCTTCTCTGGCAGGCAGGTGGGTCCTATGTCGAAAAAGACTCTCCAGCGACATGTCAGTGACATAAAGGCTGACATTCGATCGGGGAAGAGGAAGGAGATGTACAGAAGGGGACAGGGGATGATCCTCAAATCAACTACTCAACCCCAACTCCAAACCCAACCACAACCTGAACCAATACCCTTTCCATTCCCCATCAAAACCAAACCAACCACTGAACCATACACCCCTGAACCTACACCATCACCCCTACCAATCTCTTCACCTCAACTACCCATCCTCCAACCCAAAACTCTAGCCAGAACCCAAACACCTCAACCTACCCATCAACCCATCAAACCATCCCCTCAGCCTTCTAAACATCTCTCCTTAGAAGAATTCTAGGCAGTCAAGACAAAGCTCATCAATTGCACAACCTTGAGCGATATCTCCTGTGAGGAGGATTCTGTCAATTTGACTTATGTTGATGGATCCTCACGTTCCCTCACTAGAGATCAATTTCTTGATCTGCCCAGAGGAACACTGGACCAAGCTGCAAATCTCCTTGGCCTCAATTCAGACACTTTGAATGAGGAAGAAAAGAAGTTAAGGAGAAGGCTGGTGACTCTATTGGATACCAAGAAAGGTGACCGGGTGCCAAGACAACCTCTTGCACCTAGGAAGAAGATCATCCAGTGGAGGTTCGAAGACTCTTCTCACAACTTTGTTGTTGAAAGAGAGAATGGAGAGCTCAACAGGCTAAGTGCCTCATCTCTGCTACACTTGAGTAGATTTGACATTGCTGAGTTAGCAGAGAAGCCATTCTCCAACCCTTCAAACTCTGATGTAGTTGCCCATATAAGAAATCATCTAGGCAGTCTTCATATGGCCGAGCTAACTGCTAGAAGCAAGGTTGAAGAAGAGTTGAAACTGAGAGAGGAGGAGAAAAGGAAGGGATCAACAACTAAAGGCAAAGCCTTTCTACAAATGGTTGAAGGTCCTGAACTTGAATCCATAGTTAGATGGGAGTATGACTATAACTCCCATCAACTAACTCTTTTCAGGGGGACGCAACAAAGGGTACATGTCATTCAGAGTGATAGACTGGATCTCCTATCCACCAATGACTTGTACAAGCTTCTCAGCACCACTTCAGGGAAGAACAAAGAGACACACAAATATCTTTTGTCCCTGGTGTTGAAAGCTTTGAGAAGCAGAAACAAGTGAGGTTTTGGTAGCATCAGCCTAGGGGGAGTTTGTTGGATCTAGAAAGGCTGGTGCAACCAAGACCAAATCACTTAGAAGATTTTGATACAACAAATATAGGACTTCCGAAGCTAAGTGTTGAACTTCCGAAGGAAAAAGGAGCTCTTCCGAAGACAAAGTGTAATACTTACTTCCGAAGGAAAACTCCAACTTCCGAAGACAAAGAACTTACTTCCGAAGATCAAGACTTAGAATGAAAGATCTGAAGTCAACTTCCGAAGTATAGATGACCTCAAGCCTCGAAAGTATAGAAGCCTCTTTCGAAGTATAAGTGGCTTCGGAAGAACTTGTTCTTCCAAAGTCAACCTACCTTCGGAAGATACTGCTATTATCCAGTGGACATAAGTATGGTCTCCCTGACACTCCGCTGCAGACCTCTGAGATACTGCATGGCGTTTTCTCAAAAGCCATGTAGTTGACCATACTTTATTCCACTGTTTACCTTTTTATGTTAGTATAGTTTCCATCTTTAGTTGGTGACAAAAGGTAAGTCATGGACATGTCATGACACCATATCTTAGATAATACTTTATCTAAGATACATTAACTTTAGCATTGTAGTATATGCTTTAGTCTTAGGTTTCCAGCTGGTATCAAAGTATATCCGGCTGTAGGATCTAGTATATATAGTTTCTCATTGTAACTCATGTTTTATGCTTGTAAGAGTCTTGTAATATCTTGAGTTGAGAAGTAATATATACAAGTGCCTTGAAAATTATTTCTGTGTGTTCCTTGATACTTATTATATTATTATCAACTCTTGTAAAAGACTTTACTTCATCTGATTTGAGTGTTTTGTAAGTGAGTTTGAGAGAAATCTAAGTGTTTAAGTGACAAACCCGATCCTGCAATGTCTAAGCTAGTGATTTCATATGTTATTAAGATTACTAACGGGTAAGAAATTAAAGTGGAATTTTTGTTTCGGAATTGTTACTTAATATAAGATGATCAAAAACTTCTCTTAGAATTATTGCCTATGAATTTAGAAGGTTTTGAGATTGTCCTAAGGATGGACTGGTTAGCTAAACACAAAGCCCATATTAACTTAGAATGAAATTTAATGGAATCAAACTACCGAACAGTCAGAATATGGAGATTGAGGAAGATCTACCATGAAAGTCGACATGCTCAATGATTAAGGAGGAAAAGTACCTACAACAAGGGTGTGCGGGTTACTAATTATACTTATTGACTATGGAGAAAGAATAAGGAACTTAGAATGTACCCATGAGTGTATGAGTACCCTGACGTAATTTCGAGGACTCTGGTATACCCCTAGATAGACAGGTCGAGTTTCATATCGACTTGGTACTTGTTACGGTACATATTACCAAGGCAACTTACTGGTTAGTGGCCTTAGAAATAAAAAAAACTAAAGTTACAACTTCAAGAGTGGGTAAGATCTATAAGACCAAGCTCCTCTTCTTGTGGAGCTCCAATCTTGTTTGTGAAGAAAAAGGATGGTTTTAGTGGATATTCATTGACTACCGAGAACTGAACAAGATAACAGTCAAGAATCCAGATCCTCTATCGTGTTTCGATGATTTGTTCGATCAATTACAAGGGTCAAGCTACTTCTAGAAGATTGACTTGCATTCTAGCTATCACCAAGTGAATGTGCCAAAGACCGCCTTTCGGACAAGGTATGGTCATTATGAGTTCTTGGTGATTCTATTCGGGTTGACCAATGCACCTGCAGTCTTCAACCGAGTGTGTAAGCCGTATTTGTACAAGTTCGTGATTGTATTCATTGACAATATCCTTATGTATTCACGAGCCAAGGCTGAACATGGAGAACATCTCTGAATCTCCAACTGAGACTCATAGGTTTGGGTTGGCAGGATACTAAAAAAGATTTATTCAGGATTTCTTTAAAATCACAACACCACTCACTTCTCTAACATCCTTCTCTATGCTCTTAATCAATTTTACCAACAATTACCTGAAATAATTGAACTTAATTATATACATTTACCTTAAAGAAAAATAAAAACCTACTTATTGGATGTATTGCATCAAATATGAATTCTAAATACTATTTAATAATATTATTTGTGCCCAACAGTGCAATGCAAGATGACGAAAATAAAAGAACCTAAGTGATACAAGTATACAATATCTTTGTATGGAAGATTACGTCTTAATTAAAGTATAAATGATTCAAAAGAAATAGTTCCACATAAAGGTAAATGAGTTTAAACGTAAGTAAATTGTAAAAAAGAAATAATAACAATAAAGCAAAAGGCCACACCAATTGTACCTTAAGCTTACCAACTTGTAACAAAGGAAGAGTAACTATTCTAAGTACTGTCGACATAACATTTTGACATTACTATAATCATCATTTAAAAGAGATCTAAAGATATGTTAAACAATCATCGGTTTAACTAATATTATCCTCACATGTTTAAAAATAAAGATTGTTATAGTAATTTCTTGTAGTTAAAATTTTCTCTTATAACTTCTTATATATGAATGATTTATGTAATTTACGTTTAAAATTAATTTATGTTACTATGAGAAGAAAAAAATTTCGGGTTGAATACAAATTAATTGACAACATCATGCATGATGTAGGGTAGAATTAATATATATTATCTCTAACCCTAACAAAAGCAAAACCAATGAATGTACAGCACAATCTTGGGAAGACGAATGTAACAATAATAGATTAGAATAAGAATAGGATTATTAATTTTATTTGTTTTTGTATCATTATTATTATTATTATTATTATTTTTTTAAATATTGACAACGTTTTAGTACTGTTAAGATAGAGATACTTACAGTTTTCCTCTAACTATACACTATTCACGTTTTATTATTCATAAATTGTTTTACACCTAAATCCAATTTTAAAATTTGAATGAAACTAGTAATAAATTTGTTAAAGGATAAGTGGTTTGATAAAAAAATATCTTAGTCATTTTTATCCTTTCTCGATAAAAAAATTTCATTTTAAATCTATAATCTTCTAAACTTTACCAATAAATTGTGAAATTTATTTTATAAACGATATAATCTTTTAAATCTAAATAGTTATATTAAATATACATGAAACTTAATTACTATTCAACAATTATTGTTTCATGTTTAACCTCAAGTAAAAAGTAACTGTAATCGTATTTGAGTTATACTAAAATTGTTATGTGTGAGAAAATAGATTAATAATACGAATATGACTAGTTTAATGAGAAAAGATTTTATGAACACAAGAAATAAAGTGTTTTTTCAAATCGTGCGAAGAGCGGAAAACTAATCGTGATTGGTAGTTTGCATATCAAATCTTACTTATTAGTTGATTTTGTTTTTTAAACAACAAACCTATCATATTTGTATTTTTAAATTACTTCATATTATATCATTTACTATATTTGAATTCAAGACCTTTCATTTAACAAGCAAAACCTCTACCAAAAATATAAATACTAAAGAGGTGAATTTATCAAACATGTAGGGATGACAATCAAACTTGAACTCGACGGGAATACCCAAAATGTGAGACATTTGGGAAGGGTATGAGATCGGGTAAGCGGTATGGGATTAATTAATTTTTTTCTGGGTATGGGACGGGTATAGGATAACATTATATACCCGTTTACCCGACCCGATTAAGCATACCCGTTTACCCGATTATATAACCAAAAATATTTTTATTTGTTAATTTTGTTGTATTCAATAGTTATATTATATATAATTATATCTTTTTGTTTTTTACTCAATATCTTTTTACATACTAAATATATGTTAACATATATGTATCTTACAAAGTTATAATAAAACTCTTAAAATTAGATAGTACTAGTAGTAGTGGCACATAAAAACAATGATAGAAGTTTAACGAAAATATTATTTAATACGTATATAAATGTATCTTTATATAATGTCCTAATTTTAATAGATACCCGATGAGTAATTTTTATAACCTTAACGGGTATACCATATTACCCGTGGGTATAGCTGACACCCGGCGGGTAAATACCCATTACACACCAGACGGGTTTTGGGTTAGGCATGAGATACAATTTTCTAATCAGGTATGAGATTGAGATTACCCATACCCATTTCAAACCCGTCCTACAATCATCCTACAAACACGGTTTCAAATTGTGCAGAAGTAAAATATGAACGTCGAGAGTTAGCAGTTGGATACTATATATGTATAGGTTACTATATTGTTTATTTCATATATATATTAATAATTGAATATTAAAATGGAACCGTGATGCGGAGGACCGTATTACGTGGAGAAAAGCAAACCTAAATCAGATCTAATTTTGTTCCTATTATAGCATTAAATTACATTATTCCTGGAATACACTCTCTCTAGGTTCCATTTTCATATTTTAACAGAAAATTTCCATTGGACGTATATATATTAATGGAAATAGTGGGCTTATTTTATTCATTTATTATCTGGAAAAAGGAGATGGTGTTGTAGAAGTTCTCTAAGTTTACGATACATGAGTAGATTGTTAATTAAACAAGTCGGTTTGAGGTCTAGCTTGTTTAAGTTTAAGCATGAAGTTTTTAATCTAAAAGAGAGTGTGATCTAGCTCGGCTTGGGAGTTATTTTGTAAGTTAAAGTTAGGCTCATGTTTGTTTTGAATATAATTTATTATTTATATAATTATATGTTGTATACATATATAGTTAGTTATATAAGATATTTTCAAATTAAAAAAACTCGTAAAATTAAAAAGTGTAAAAATAATTTCAAGAATCAATCTTTTTAATAAAAACTGAGATCAATTTGTAGAAAATTTTTTGTTAGAGGAGTATTTTAGTAATATACATTTTTGTTGACTTTTTGTAAGTTTTACTATTTTTTAAAATATTCATAATTTTTATGTACGACATCAATTTTTATAAAAATTACACACAAAAACAAGTGTTTTTATCTTTAAACCGAGTATAATATTGTTATATAACAAAAGAATATATATATATTTTTTTACTTTTTTAAACTCATATCTTATAATTGTATATTTTGTGTAGTTAATTGTGTTAATTTTGTTACTTATTATGTTTTTCTGAATACTATTGTGTCCTTTTAAATAGTAATTTTAAAATTATAATAATAGAATAACATTGTTATTTATCTCTAATATGTAAAACACAATAGTAAAGTAACAACTAATTAATATAATATATTAAAAAATAACAAAATAACACAATGTCTTATGGTATCATTTTATCGTCATTATTTTATATTGAATACTATGAGTTTTAAAAAAACAAATTGATAAAATAACATCATTGTGTAATTCTAATTATAAAACACAACAATAGATAACAAGTATATATAATCTATATGAAAAAATGATAAAAACAATATATTGTGTTGTCTTTAACACAATTAGTTTAAAACAATACATTGCTTAAAGTATATCATTGTGTATTTCTAATTGTAAAATATAATGATAGATAACAAGTTTATACAATCTATATAAACAATAACAAAAATAACACAAAATGATCTAAAACATAAAACATAATTATGAGTACATATAACAAATAACGTAAAATATATGACATAATGAACAAATATTTAACACAATGAACATATAAGACACAATGACCTTATATATTAAATACCATTACTGAAATACCCTAACCTATAAAACAATATATGGACTCGTGTCAAACACATAAGTCTTCTTAGCATTTTTAGATTAAATGTTTTTTTTAGTATAACCCTACCCTGGTTATATATAAGTATAATTATCTGTATGTTTAATAATATACATGATAATATTTATTTATGAACTTCATACATGTTATATGTATATTTAAGTGTGTTTATACATATATATATATATATATATATATATATATATATATATATATATATATATATATATATATATATATATATGTAACACCCGGAAATTTATTATTTTGAAGCCGGCGAAGAAAGAAAAGAAATAAAGTCCAAAGTCGAGGGACCAAACTCGCCAACGAAGAAAAGTTGGGAGATGTGGTGGTATGTGTAGGGAGAGGGCAGCCCACTCTCCCCACACACTCCAAAATTTCAGCTCACAAAGAGGAGAAGAGAGAAAAGAGGAGAAAAAGGAGAAAAAGTGGTGTTTCGGGTGATTCGGGTGTCCAAATCCGTCGAGTAGCAAGCCAAATCGAAGCTCTTGTCTTTGTGCTCGATTGTGTGAGTTCTAGGACCCCACTTTTACTTGTTTTCATCTGATTTTGGGGCTGGAAGATGTCAAAAAGCCGTTTTTATGTGTGTGTATGTTTGACCCATTTGGGTGTGATGTGTATGATGTGTTTAGAGTATGTTTTCGGGCTTGTGTGTGCTTGTATGGTGTTATGGTATGCATTCCTAAGGTCCAGGAGGGTTAATTTAGGCTTAGAATGGGTTTGGATGAGCTTGGAGGCCGAAAATGGCAGATTGGGTTCGGGATGAACTCCATTCTGCATCAGCTAGGGCTAGGCGACCGAATAAAGGCCATACGGCCGAATGAGGGCGATTGAAGGTCATTCGCACGATTGGGATTCAGTCGCACGACTGAGAGTCCAGTCGCATGAGGGTTGAACGACTGAGGGTTCAGTCGCATAGATGCTTAGTCGCATGAGTCCATTCGCATGAGGTTAGTCGCATAGGTGCCCATTCGCAGTAATCCCATTCGCACGAGGTCCATACGCACGACTTGATGTTCATTCGCATAGATGACCATTCGCATGGGTCCAGTCGCATGATGTTCAGTCGCATGGAGGCCATGCGACTGAAGGGTGTCCATACGCCCGAATAGGGCTGTTGCACTCGAATGAATGTGTAGTTTGACTTCTGGCCTTCGGGGAAAGGTGCAGATGTAAGTTTGGATGTAAGGAAAACCGTAAGAGCATGTAAGAGTATGGTTATGGCCTTAGAGTGCATGTAGGGCATGATGATGAGGATGTTGCATGTTTATGCATATTTTGAATGTATGATGTTGCCCTGTATGATGATGATGAATGTGTATGATATGTTCCTTATTATGAATGTATGATTATCTTTCTTATGGCTTTACGTATTATGACGAATGAAATAAAAGTATTATGTAACGTGAAGTGGAAAGAAATGACACGTCTTGCATGCATCGGATAACGGGTCCTTCTTTGTGATTGACCATTATGTGAAACCTCTACCGCTTACCCATAGTACTGTGGCATACGTTTAGCTGTTCATTTATTGACTTCGGCCCAGTAGCTAAGACTGATTGGTTAACCCCAGTACCGTGGCATACGTTTAGCTGTTCATTTATTGACTTCGGCCCGGTAGCTGAGACTAGTTGGGGTGTAGCATATGGTATTGGTATGGATGATGTCCGATGCGCAAGTAAGTTAAAAGGAACGAATGAACGAATGATTGAGCGAACGAATGAATGAAGAAGATAATAATGATATTATCTATGCGTACGTATGATGTGTGATCATGTTAAAGTAACGAATGGTTTCATATGAAAGTAAAGTATGTTTTATATAAAAACTAGAACTCACTCAGCAACGCTGACTTTTATTGCATTTTCCAATTGGCAGGTAAATGGTTGCTGAAGATGGCACGGCGAGGCTACTCGGCTCTTTTGGGATGGCATCCAATTATATAGCTTTTGTGATGTAATGCAAACATGTATTTTGAAATCAGATAATGATGTATTATTTGGGCAAAAGTATTTATAATGAAATGTGATGTCATTTTTGAACGTTTCCGCTGCAATGTTTTCTTAATGAAATTGAAATTATATGTTTTATGTGCGATGAATGACCAACTGTAAGCGTCCCGGGAACGGGGCCTTACAAGTTGGTATCAGAGCCAAAGTTTAAGTGAAATGGGTAAATTTTCAAAATAAACCTTAACTTAAACTGAGAATGGGACGAATGGGGAATGGGATGCCAAACTGAGTAGCTGCGTGCCATCAGGTATTTTCTTAAAGTTAACCGGTTTATGTGCGCATGGTATATGTTATGTGTTGTATGTAGATTTGAATACTGATGTAGTCAGGACAGGTAATACTTGGGGTATGAAGAGTACAGTAAGTGGCTAATCACAACTGGCCACTGTAATTAGGGACTTACTATACTTGACGTAAACTGAGTTGTTTCCTTGAATGACCGTGTTGGTGTTTGAATCTTTCAGTGTGTTAGAGAATGGCTGGTGGTAGATCTTCTAGAGCTTCTAGGGGTGGAGGCCGTGATGGCCCTGTTGCTGAACTACGCCCTAAGAGAGGAAGGCCTAGAGCTGAGAAAGAGGTTTCTGCAGAACCTGAGACTCCTCATCCAGAAGCTGGGGATGAGAGTGCGAACTTAAGGGCCTCGGTAAAGGAGGCTGTTGTGGAGGAAGTACATCAGGTCATGCAGACAATCTTACCGTCTGTAGTGACCGAAGTCATCAAAGCTGTGAAGGAAGGGGAAAGGAAGGAGAGAAACCGGGCCTCGAGGGAGCAACCGGAGCCTGAAATGATTTTCTCCGATAATGAGGAGGAAGAGGAAGAGGAGCCTGTGCGGGAGGTGGCACGAGGCTGTAACTACGGGGTGTTTATGAGATGCAAGCCCCCTACTTTTGACGGTAATGGCAATGCCGCTGCTGCTCACCGATGGGTTAGAGAAATGGAGGCTGTTTTCGACATAAGCGAGTGCCGAGAGGATCAGAAGGTAAAGTTTGCCACCCACTCCTTTGTGGACTCGGCACTATGCTGGTGGGACAACATTGTCCAAGCAGAGGGTAATCGGGCGATCGGGATAATGAGGTGGCCCGAACTGAAGAAGATGGTGATCGAGGAGTTTTGTCCTCATAGGGAAATGGATAAGATTGAGAGGGAGTTCCTGCAGCTGGAGGCGGGATCCATGACACACCAGCAATATACTACCAAGTTCAACGAGATGGCACGGTTGGTGCCGGATCAGGTGACGCCTCTTTCTCGGAAGATCAAGAGGTACATTCAGGGTTTACCGGTGGATGTCCGCCGGCATATGATCGCCGCCCGGCCAAGTACGTTTAGGTCGGTGGTTGATTTGGCCGGAAGACTTTATGATGAGAGGGGAGTGGTGGTGGTTGAAGCGAATAGGAAGGGTGGTGGTGATCGAAGCTGGAACGGGAAGAGGTTTGGTCGGGGTGAGGCCTCGACGGGTAACAAAAAGGCACGGGTGGATGACCGCCGCGTGGCCACACCGGGAGCAGGGTCGAGGAGATGTGGTAAGTGTGGAAAGGAGCATGCGGGAGAATGCAGGCTGGGTTTGAACGTGTGCTTCAAGTGTGGGAAGACTGGGCATATGGCGAAGGATTGCCTGACGGGCAAATGTTTTAACTGTGGGGAAATTGGTCATATGAGCAGGGATTGCAAGAAGCCGAGGGCTGAGAGTTCAGGGGCGAAAAGGACGGGAGGTGATGGACCGAGGGCGAGCGCTAGGGCATTCACCATGACACAGGAGGAAGCTAGAACGGACCCTGATGTCGTGTCCGGTACGTTTCTGGTGAACCAAACTTTAGCTTCCGTGTTATTTGATTCTGGTGCTAGTAGGAGTTTTATTTCTACTGCTTTCTGTGCTAAGCTGCTTGTTAGTAGTAGACGTGTTGATGCGCCCTTTGATGTAGAAACTGCCATAGGTAAGTCTACCAGGATTTCTGAGATGATAGAGAAATGTGATGTGGAGCTCGAGGGTCATAAGTTTCCTGTTAGACCGTTTGTGATGACCTTAGGTGGTTTTGATTTGGTTCTTGGGATGGATTGGTTAGCGGACTTTGAGGCGAACATTGTGTGTCGCAAGAAGATGATTCGGTTGTTGGCGCCTGACGGTAGTTCAGTGACGGTGTATGGTGATCGGGTTACTACGATTCCGAAGGTGATCTCGATGGCGGTGGCGGGAAAGTGTATGAGGCGTGGATGTAGTGCCTACTTGGCCTATGTAAAGGATGTGGATACGCCAACACCACAACTAGTTGATGTACCGGTTGTGTGTGACTTTCCAGATGTGTTCCCAGAAGACTTATCAGGAGTGCCACCTGACAGAGAGATTGAGTTTCAGATTGATTTGATACCGGGTGCCCAACCTGTTGCCAAGGCACCGTATCGGTTGGCTCCGACCGAGATGAAAGAGTTGATGGAGCAGTTGCAGGAATTGCTTGATAAGGGGTTCATTAGACCGAGTATCTCTCCTTGGGGTGCTCCGGTTCTGTTTGTAAAGAAGAAGGACGGTAGTATGAGGATGTGCATCGACTACCGCGAGCTAAACAAGTTGACAGTGAAGAACCGATACCCCTTACCGAGGATTGATGATTTGTTCGATCAGCTTCAGGGTGCCAGTTGGTTTTCGAGAATAGATCTTCGATCTGGTTACCATCAGTTGAAGGTGAAGGAGCAGGATATTCCTAAAACAGCTTTCCGTACGCGCTATGGTCACTACGAGTTTCTTGTCATGTCCTTTGGCTTGACCAACGCGCCAGCTGCTTTTATGGATTTGATGAACCGTGTGTGTCGGCCTATGTTGGATAAATCAGTGATTGTGTTTATTGATGATATCCTGATTTACTCGAGGAGCGAAGCAGAGCATGCCGGACACATTCGGAAGGTTCTAGAGACGCTGAGGAGGGAGAAGTTGTATGCAAAATTCTCCAAGTGCGCGTTCTGGTTGCGCGAAGTTCAGTTCTTGGGTCACGTGGTGAATCCCGATGGGATTATGGTGGACCCGGCAAAAGTGGAGGCGGTTATGCAATGGAAGTCGCCAAAGACGCCATCCGAGATTCGTAGCTTCTTGGGTTTGGCGGGCTACTACAGAAGATTTATCCAAGACTTCTCCAAGATTGCTTCTCCACTAACTAAGTTGACCCGAAAAGATGTGAAGTTTGTATGGGGTCAAGCTCAAGAGAAGGCGTTTGAAGAATTGAAGGCGAGATTGACTCAAGCTCCTGTTCTGTCATTACCCGATGGAAGTGAAGATCTGGTGGTTTATTCTGATGCTTCTTACTCGGGGTTGGGGTGTGTGTTAATGCAGAGAGGAAAGGTTATAGCCTATGCATCGCGACAGTTGAAGGTTCATGAGGTCAATTATCCTACTCATGACTTGGAGCTAGCAGCCGTGGTCTTTGCATTAAAGATTTGGAGGCACTACCTCTACGGGACGAAGTGCACCATATTCACTGACCACAAGAGTCTGAAGTACTTCTTTGAGTAGAAGGATTTGAACATGAGGCAGAGACGGTGGTTGGAACTTATAAAGGATTATGATTGTGAGATCCACTACCATCCGGGCAAGGCCAACGTGGTGGCTGATGCCCTTAGCCGGAAAGAGAGGCCCGAGCCGATCCGGGTGAAAGCCTATCAGTTGATCATGACCTCCGATGTGGTGAAGCAGGTTAAAGAGTTTCAAGATGAGGCATTGAAAGAAGATCATCTTAACTCTGAAAGAATGAGAGGTCTGGTTGGAGAATTGGGTGAAAACACGTTCGATGTTAGAACCCGATTCGATCGTGTGTGGATTCCTCGTTTTGGGGATCTTGAAGATAATGGATGAAGCTCACAAGACTCGGTACTCCATTCATCCTGGTGCCACGAAGATGTACCATGATATGAAGAAAGATTGTTGGTGGCCGGGTATGAAGCGCGACGTGGTGGAGTATGTGAGTAAGTGCCTTACTTGCTTACAGGTGAAGGTCGAGCACCAAAAGCCGTATGGGAAGATACAACCTTTGGATATACCGGAATGGAAATGGGAGCACATCACCATGGATTTCATTACAAAGCTGCCGCGTACCCCGAAAGGGTATGATGCCATATGGGTGATAGTTGATCGTTTGACGAAGAGTGCTCACTTCCTACCGATCCGCGAGACATATTCATCTGAGAGGTTGGCTGATCTGTTCATCAAGGAGATTGTGACTCGTCATGGTGTGCCAGTGTCTATTGTGTCGGACCGCGACACCCGGTTTACATCTAAATTCTGGAAGAAGTTCCACGATGCTATGGGGACGAGGTTACATATTAGCACGACTTATCATCCCCAGACTGATGGTCAGTCAGAAAGGACCATTCAGACGCTAGAAGACATGCTTCGGGCATGTGTGATTGATTTTGGTGGAAGTTGGGATGACCACCTACCGTTAGCCGAATTCTTATACAACAACAGTTATCATGCCAGCATTGGTATGCCCCCATATGAGATGCTATACGGTAGGAGATGCAGAACGCCCGTTTGTTGGGGTGACATTGGTCAGAAGGAATTGGGGAGCGTCGAGGTAATCGAGGCTACGACTGAGAAGCTTGAGAAGATCAAAGCCTTCATGAAGGCAGACAAAGACAGGCAGAAGTCGTATGCTGATAAACGACGCAGGCCGATTGAGTTCCAGGTGGGTGACCGGGTTATGTTGAAGGTCTCACCTTGGAAGGGTTCATTCGCTTCCGAAAGCGGGGCAAGTTGAGCCCAAGGTATATAGGCCCTTTCCGAATCATTGCTCGAGTAGGAGAGGTGGCCTACAGACTGGAGTTGCCAAATGAGTTAAGTGGAATTCACCCACATTCCATGTATCTCATCTAAGGAAGTGCTTAGCAGATGAAGATATGATTGTCCCATTGGAAGATATCGAGGTAGATGAACGGCTCAATTATTTGGAGCAACCAGTGGCAATCATCGACCGAAAGGAGAAAAGGCTAAGGAATAAAGTGGTTCCTCTTGTGCGTGTACAGTGGAAGCACAGGAAGGGATCCGAGTCGACGTGGGAGACCGAGGAAGAAACGAGACAGCATTATCCACGTTTGTTCGAGGAATAACAGGTTTCGGGGACGAAACCTATTTAAGGGGGGTGGACTTGTAACACCCGGAAATTTATTATTTTGAAGCCGGCGAAGAAAGGAAAGAAATAAAGTCCAAAGTCGAGGGACCAAACTCGCCAACGAAGAAAAGTTGGGAGATGTGGTGGTATGTGTAGGGAGAGGGCAGCCCACTCTCCCCACACACTCCAAAATTTCAGCTCACAAAGAGGAGAAGAGAGAAAAGAGGAGAAAAAGGAGAAAAGTGGTGTTTCGGGTGATTCGGGTGTCCAAATCCGTCGAGTAGCAAGCCAAATCGAAGCTCTTCTCTTTGTGCTCGATTGTGTGAGTTCTAGGACCCCACTTTTACTTGTTTTCATCTGATTTTGGGGCTGGAAGATGTCAAAAACCCGTTTTATGTGTGTGTATGTTTGACCCATTTGGGTGTGATGTGTATGATGTGTTTAGAGTATGTTTTCGGGCTTGTGTGTGCTTGTATGGTGTTATGGTATGCATTCCTAAGGTCCAGGAGGGTTAATTTAGGCTTAGAATGGGTTTGGATGAGCTTGGAGGCCGAAAATGGCAGATTGGGTTCGGGATGAACTCCATTCTGCATCAGCTAGGGCTAGGCGACCGAATGAAGGCCATACGGCCGAATGAGGGCAATTGAAGGTCATTCGCACGATTGGGATTCAGTCGCACGACTGAGAGTCCAGTCGCATAAGGGTTGAACGACTGAGGGTTCAGTCGCATAGATGCTTAGTCGCATGAGTCCATTCGCATGAGGTTAGTCGCATAGGTGCCCATTCGCAGTATTCCCATTCGCACGAGGTCCATACGCACGACTTGATGTTCATTCGCATAGATGACCATTCGCATGGGTCCAGTCGCATGATGTTCAGTCGCATGGAGGCCATGCGACTGAAGGGTGTCCATACGCCCGAATAGGGCTGTTGCACTCGAATGAATGTGTAGTTTGACTTCTGGCCTTCGGGGAAAGGTGCAGATGTAAGTTTGGATGTAAGGAAAACCGTAAGAGCATGTAAGAGTATGGTTATGGCCTTAGAGTGCATGTAGGGCATGATGATGAGGATGTTGCATGTTTATGCATATTTTGAATGTATGATGTTGCCCTGTATGATGATGATGAATGTGTATGATATGTTCCTTATTATGAATGTATGATTATCTTTCTTATGGCTTTACGTATTATGACGAATGAAATAAAAGTATTATGTAACGTGAAGTGGAAAGAAATGACACGTCTTGCATGCATCGGATAACGGGTCCTTCTTTGTGATTGACCATTATGTGAAACCTCTACCGCTTACCCTTAGTACTGTGGCATACGTTTAGCTGTTCATTTATTGACTTCGGCCCAGTGGCTATGACTGGTCAGTTATCATTAGTACTGTGGCATACGTTTAGCTGTTCATTTATTGACTTCGGCCCAGTAGCTAAGACTGATTGGTTAACCCCAGTACCGTGGCATACGTTTAGCTGTTCATTTATTGACTTCGGCCCGGTAGCTGAGACTAGTTGGGGTGTAGCATATGGTATTGGTATGGATGATGTCCGATGCGCAAGTAAGTTAAAAGGAACGAATGAACGAATGACTGAGCGAACGAATGAATGAA